>JAGKQL010000004.1:25209437-25242327 GCA_018398635.1 Cyprinodon brontotheroides | reverse complement strand
ATTCATCCATCCATCCATCCATCCATCCATCCATCCATCCATCCATGGTAATGGTTAACACTCTGGAATTTGAATCCAGTGGTCTGAGTTCAAGGCTCAGTAGAACCTAGCTGCTAGAAATTAAGTTTGCTATTTTTCTCTAAAAAAAGTGGTTGAAATTAGACATTAAAACTTTTAAATGAGCAATACGGCCATTATATGTACCACAACACAGTCTATCTTTGACAACATTATAAAAAGTTTTCTGTAGAAAGAAACCTATGACTAATTTGTTCCAGCCTGTCCAGCAGCCCCCAAAAGGAAACTCTATGAAGGATACTCACTCAGACAGCCCTCCAAAAGCCTTCCTGGCAGAATTTAGCTATTGGGGAACATAAAGAAAAGCCTCTCGTCATGTTATAATGCAGCCTCAGGGCGATGCTCTACCAGGGTTTAGCTTCCAATGAGTGACAGTACTGAAACATGAAGAGGCAATAATCCATTCTTCCACTGTGAGGAAATCACTGGCACATTAAGAGATATAAAACAGCACAACTGGTCTGCAAAATGCAGATTTAAATGTGGCCTAAAAATGCACACCTTTAAATGTTTCTTACAGGAAGAGATATGAGTCCTATTTTTTGAAACCTTGCTTTACATGTATTTAATTATTCTAGCACCTCTAATTATTAAGACAATTCAAAGTGCTTTATAGAATAAAAAAAAAATATAAAAAATTATATAAACAAAAGTGTACTGCAGTGAAGTAAAGTTAAGAAAACTTGTACTGCAATCTAAAATTTATAATGTTTGTTAACCTGATGATGGTCCACCCTGTCATGATGTGGCAGGTTTACTAGCCCAGATGCAGAACTCACGGACACAGAGGTGGGTTAAAAGTCCAATATTTATTGGAAACACACAGGTTTTCCTCCTGGGAGGCAGAGAAGACAGAGCAGGTTAGGTTCTGGTACAGGTTCAGGTTTACAGACTTACAGGTTTAAACAGGCAGGGTGGCCAGGCTTGCTTCCATGGCAAGGACAACAATCCAGCTCAGAGGGAAGCTCTCACCCAGCTTATATGGGGAGAGCTTAATCATGAGCTGATGGGAATCAGCTTGCGCTGAGCACTGTGCTCCCAGGAGAGGATCCATGCTCCCTGGAGGGCAAACCCTGGATCCCAACACACCCTAATTCTGCAGTACAATTAGGGATGCCTCCCGGACGCCTCTCTGGTGTGGTGTTCCGCATGTCCCACCAGGAGGAGGCCCAGGGGAGACCCAAGACACACTGAAGGGACTATGTTTCTCGGCCGGCTCCTGGGATTGGATAGGATGAAGTGGATGAGGGATGTCTGGGCCTCCCTACTGAATACCCCAGAAGATGGATGGATGGATGGATGAATGGATGGATGGACGATATCTGAAAATACTATTGGATGTATTTCAAAATAGGATTTCTCCATGCCCATGCACAACAGTTAAAATGACTCTATCACAACCATCAAGCAAACATACGATATGCAGTCTTTGTGGTGAGGACAGTAGTAGGTGCAGTAAAGCTAAGCTTCTCCATACTGTGTGTCTATTTTTTCTGTGTCTGCTTGTTTATTCATGTGTGAACCAAAAGGGTGGATATTGACCGCCATAAGCACAGCTTCCTCTTTAATGAAGCAGTGTGTTCACCACTTGCCCTTGGTCATCAAAGAGCTCAGGAGCCTGCTCTGCATTTCTAACCAAAAAAAATGCAGCATACATGAATAACATGGACCACTAGAAAGGAAACCATTAAAAGCAGCAGAACATGTGCTTCTGCCTAAGAAATTCAATTAGTTTTTCTATCATAAGCAGACATGCACATAATTGCTATGTGCTTAATAAGTAATTCATTTTTATCGAGTGAAAGCTAGAAATAGAAACGTAAAAAAAATCCAAGTAATACGCATCTGGTCAAATTTAGCTTGGAGATGGCTTCAGTAGGTCTGCACAAAATTTGGATGGAAATTATCAGCATTTGCAACCACATTTATGTCATTTTTGTAAACTATGGTAGCTTTAATAAAGAAATTGTTGATTCGTGTTGTTTTTCATGGTATTCTACTTTACCAACTTTAAAGACTCTTGTTATTAAGATTCTCTTTATCATCAAATGTGGAGAAAGAAACCAAAGCGATACAGAAGGCAGCAGATTGCCAAATCAAAACTTTAATTCAACTTCATGGAGGCAAAGGAAATTCAAACTACAGGCGCCGCCAAAGATATAGCCACTAAGTAAGGAAACTAAAAAAACATTTAACCAAAACAGGCATAATGTTATGAACATGGTTAAATTCTGCTTAATTGCTCACTTTCCCTGGTTTTCTATCAGCTCAAGACTTTTTTTTCCCCAGCCAAATCATAAAATAGTTTTATGTTTTTAAAACATTGATTTCTATGTCCTTTAAGTTGAAATTGAATAGACATTAGGGCTGCAACTAAATGATTATTTTGCAAATATATGAATCTGTCATTTATTTTTTTTGATTAAGAATCAAATAGCAAAGGTTCCTAGAAGAAGACTTTTTGCTAAATTAAACCAGGCGAAATTGCTCTTAGTGGGTCCCTCTGTCAGCTAAAGGTACGTTTTCAAGTCTCTACACTCCAGTTAACGATTAATCGATTACTGAATTAGTTGACGATTATTTAAATAATTATTTATTCACGATTATTCAGATTAATTGTTTCAGCACTGGTAGACATTAAAAAACTTTATCCATCATAACTTTTCAAGCTCAGTTCAACAGACTTACCCACTTTGAAGACATAACCCCACCTTGAACTGCTTAGGAGCCCAAACAGTACTGGGACTAATAATTCCAGCATTTGAACATCTTTAATGTCATAATTGATCAGACGACTGACTGTCAGCAGATGAGCATGGTAAATGAACTTTAACATCATTATCATACTGAGACACATGGATTTAAAAATTTGCCACAGTCAAGACTGAGTGGGTTTCCGAAAACTTAGCAAGACTGACTGACTATACTCAGGTAGTAGGTGTAAAATATTGATAAATTGTTGTTCTCGCTTTATGTTGACATTTGAACTTTTTGTATATTCTCGGAGAAACCCACTTTCTCCAAGTGGGTTAAGGTCATCACCATATTGCCTTATTAAAGGTCCCGGTCATTTGCCCCTGCCTTTCCTGGTTAGAACAAGAACGTTCTTGTCAAATGAGCATCAAAGACTTGAGGTGATACTTTTACACTAGTTTATAAATTGGAACAAGTAAAATTCTTTATATATCATACAAAAATACTGTTTCCATTGAACATAACAAAATGTACCACTTTAACAAGACTTTTTTAAAATTACATTAATCTTAATATTGCTGCACAAATTGAGTTTGTTACTACTGAAAATATTTAGGTTATGAAAAAAAAGAAATAGAAATTACACTCTATTAAATCTAACTGTATGATGACACATATTTAATACATTATATGTACGGATGTTACGGCCCTTGGCCTTTTAAGACTGTGCAGGCCTTTTCTTATGCAGGTTCAGCTCTGACAGAACTCTCTTGGTGGCTGCCTGAGGACTGCAGTGACATGATTGGACATGATTTGGGGACAGCTATTAGGAGGGTTTTGTTAAGCTGTTCCCCCATCTTGTTTTTGCATCTGTTTTTGGGAAGAAAGAGCTCTTTGCCCTGGCTTTGTATGTACTTTGCTTAGTCTGCTTTAGGTGGACTTGTTCAAGCTAGTAGCTTGTGTTTGGGAGGTTTGGTGCTCCCTTTGTCTTTTCATTTGGTTTGTTTTTGTGTTAAAACTTAGTCTGACTGTTTTTGGGCAGTTTGTAATTTTATTTGCTCTCAGCCAATCTTGAATCTGTTTGCCCTTACCTTTTTTGTTGTTTTGTTTTAACTGAGTTAAGCTATATTGTGTTTTGGGGCTGTTTAACCATCTTTTTTGTAATAAATAATTTTTAACTTCCCCTGAACTACTCCAGACATATTTGTTGCTTCCCAAGACCCCTGTAGGACCTGGGGGCTTAACAACGAAAAATAAGTTGGGGAAAAACACATATAAAACAGTCAATTTAATGTTAGGACAGTAAATATTCTACTTTCATCATAACACATACATTTTGTTATAGTAATGTGTTTTTAGTATATTCTGTGAAAACCCGTCATCTTGATCAACTTGATAATTTGTTTTGATATCACTAACATTTTATGTCGTGGAAGGATTGGGACTTATAGTGTAAGGATTAGTCCTGTAACCGGCGGGTTGCTGGTTTAAACGCAGGGGTGACCATCTCAGTTTTTGTGTCTTGGAGGAAAGACTTCATGCCTTGCCAGTTGTTGTGGTCAGAAAGCCTGGTGGTATCAGCTGTGCAGCAGCCTTGTTCCTGTCAGGGTAAACCGGGGCAGCTGGGGCTTCAATATAGCTCCCTTCACATGTGTGAATGTGTGCGTATCAATGGGTGAAGGACTGGTTCTAGTAGTGTGAGGCACCTTAGAGCCATTAGCAAAATGTCATCCGTCTTGTGGATATCCACCCTCCTTGGGATATCTGTACAGAGATTTATGTACATGAAAAGCCTTGTTTTGTATTTTCTAAAATCAAAACTGTTAGGATAACATAACTTTCTAAAGATAGCTATACTCCTGGGTTAAAGTTTCAAAGGTAACTTGTCAAATCTTCGCAGTTTTTTAAACATTTGCAGAGACATTCCTAACCCTGCAATAAAAGGAGGCTTGTTTTGTTTATGTTAAGTAATTTCATTTTTTCAATCAATAAAACAATGCTAATTCAAATTATGTTCAAAATTGCGTTTTTATATCCATTTTCAAATAGAAAATCAAATGACATTATTATCTGGGAGCAAAGCTCATCCTAACTATTCCCGCCAAAATTTACAATAAAAGACCAGAAACTCATTTCCATTGCATTAATTGTTGAAAATAATCAATTATTCTTTAAAATCAACATATAAAAAGTTGGATAATTTAAAAAGACAAAAGTCCTGATTATACACTGCTTTTATTAGAAAAAAACACATATTTGGTAAGTGATATAATGACATTGATTAATGGTAAAGAAAAAAAGAGAAAAAGTGAACGTCTGGCACCGGGGTTGATCTAAACAAGGAGAAGCTACTGTATGGTGAAATAAGTTTAAACAAGTTTAAACATCCATAGCTGTATTAAAATTTCAGCAGCCAAGATTAAATTCTGTATAATGTTAGCCGACGAACGCAGGAAGTTGACTTCTCAATAAAAATTGCACTATTGGTGAAATTCAAACACCAGTACCAGAACATTTGATGACTTGTACCTAAACACGATTTACACAATTTCATTTGCGTATGAATGAAATAAATTGGAAATAAATTTCTTTCATTTCACTAAGGGGCATTACATTGTGTAATAGCTCTTTAATATCCTTGTTATGAGAAAAGTGATTATATATAATTTTCCCCCTTCACTAATCGTATCTTTTATAGTCTGGATTCATAATCTTATGAAAGGCTGATTTATAAGCTACTTGCAGCCATTTTAAATAAAATAGTCTTAATCCAAGTATTAGACATTACATAGTTTCCAAATTGTTTTAAATTCATACCAAATAATCGGTGCTGTGTTTCTAAATATTGATTTGCATGTAGTAATTTTTCCTTTTCTTGTTTTAAGATTTAAGGGGGATTTCATATTTATGTTTATTTATAGACTTCTTGATCAAAGAAAGGCAGCTTGTTCTGACTGAACTGACGCCAAGTATAAACAAAATCTTTCATGTCGGGCTCCTACAGTTTGATCTTTTTCCTGCAGTTTGGTTTGAAGAGCTCGGATTTCAACTATTATTCTCTTTGTTGTGCATTCAAAGGAAATGTGTTCAGAACGATATCATCTATTCAGATGGATGTTAACAATGCAATAAACTGTATGAATTATTAATGTCAGACCAACAAATTGTGATTAATCTAAAATGATCAATGAAGTAAAAAACTTAAAACTACCTATGCAGAAAGACGTAGGGTATTAGCAGTAATTGCGCAAAATAGAAAAAAAGGCTAAAATATAATCTGCAGCTACGTTTCCATTGCATGTACAAGCTAACGTTAGCATTTTAGCTAAGCTTTCTGCAACTTTAAGTTAGGAAGGTATTGGTTTTAACCGGACATAAGCTATATTATATAATTGTTGTGTGCTTTTAATTTATCAAGCAATTATTTTGCATTGTTTTTCTTTTTTTTAATAATTTTTTCAAAGGTAATTCTCCAGAGCAGTGTAGGCAATTGTTGGATAAATGCAGCACAGAGAGAGTTTAGATCAATTATGTGCAAAGCTGGAATGAATCAATATCTGCAGTAATAGCTGTACTGTTAATACAATGGACATTAAAGACACATTGGGTTCATTAAGCATTAAGAGTTACAAGGGAAAGTCACAAAGCTAGTTGTGGCCACTGCAGGTAAGTAAGCTTTAGTTTTGTTCATTGTAAAGAACTGCTTTTCTTACACCAGTTAGGTTAAGATAAAATAAAGTTGTCAAATATCCCAATGCTCATACTGTAGCTGCTGTGAAACTATATTGGGGCGTTGCAAAATCATTTATGTCATAAATTCTAAATATTGATGAATTACTTTATGCTCATCATCTACAGTAGCTGCTTTGGTGTGACTGCATTCAAGGGGCTCTAACTTTCAACATTTTCTAACTATCATGGAGTAGGAAAATGACGATCCTGGATCAACTTGCAAAACACACAACATCAGGAGAACATACTGCCTGCAGCATTCCTCTACAGAGGTTTAAATATACAGAAAAAATCTACAGGTGTATGTTAATTTAGTCCCCTGCCAACACCTGTGAGCTCCACTAAAGCATAACATGAAAGTCTGTAAGCTGCCAAGTGGGACTGAAAGAGATGCAAGTTTTACGGCGCAACAAAATCATCTTGCTTCAATCAGCAAAAAGTGACACTTTCACAGTTGGGAGTGTCAAACCTGCATTCGACAGATCAAAGACGAATGTAAAGGTGGCCTCATTGCAAATTTAAGACACATTGCTTAAGACTCGACTTTGAAGGTTAGTTTATGTGTGTGGATGCAGGTTTGGGAAGGAGAGGTTTTAAATCTTTAGTGGGACTAAGGTGACTTTTGATGCGATCCTCAAAAAACCTGCAGCTTCTGGTAATCCGTGAGGATCAGCGTTTCATTCCTTCCTCTGCTGTTCACCTAAACTGCCTCAGTTCAGCTGGTAGAGGGAAAAAAAACGAAACAAGAGGGATGGATTTATTTAGTCTCCCAAAGTACCTGCATGCTACATGGTCATGAACTGACTAATGTCAGGATGTTAATGGAAACTGAATACCTGACATAGAGACTACATTTAGGCGGTGACATCAACAGCAGCTCTCACACCAGTGGCATGAATCTTTGATGACATGGCAGATAAACAACTTAATACAGTGACCCACACAGAGCCTCAGACATCCAGTGTTCAAACTCCTCTTCCTCAGCAGACTGTCAAAGCAAATCAACTTGAACTGACTCATAGGAAGACTTCCAAAAATAACATCTGGAAGACAGGATGAGAAGTAGCTCTGAATAGAGCCACCAAGTCAACACAAAAGAAATAAAATAGTTAGCAGGAAGGAGCCCAGCAGTGCGGAAAGAAACACCTGTGGATGAATGTGTCTAAATATGACCTGTTCTGTTGTCTGAAGGATCTCTAAAGCAGCGAGCCTGTTAAAAGTCAGCAGAGTAAGAAGGTTTCATCTTTAAGAGACGACCAGCTGGACCCAGTGTTCAAGGTTAGACAGTCAAAACAACACAGAACTGAACTGAGCTGATGTGGATCTGTGGACCTGCAGCGACTGTGGGGGAAGAGGGGCGGGGCACTGCCCAATCACTGACACACTCTGGAGGGAGAAACACGGGTAAGTGACCATGATCATCTGACAGGAGATGATTATTTGTGTGAGTCACTTAAGTGGTTTAACAATTCAGTCTAATCAATGCCTGGAAGGCAGGATCCAACGATGGACTGTGGAACGGGATCCAGCGCAGAGCCATCCAGGGTGGCCCCCTGGACTGATCAATGCAGCAACCACAGAGAGCCTACAGGAGACAGATCCAAGTCAGAACCAGACAGTACTGAGATCCAGGAGACCTCAGCTCGATTTGGAGTTCCGATCCACACGATCAGGAGACCAGATAAACATAAAAACCCTCTCAATCCGCTGGCCACCAGGAAACGGGATATGAACCATGGAATAAAGTAAAGTAACTATACAGATAGACTAACAGGCATAAACAAACAGAAAACCATGATCTGGCCTTGATAGCTGGGCTTGGTCGAATATAAAGGAACAGATGCAGGTGGATGAGATGGGTGATTAATAGAGACCGGGCAAAGTTGAGTGAAATGAACAATTAAGGCCAGCTATCAGGGCAGATCATGACAATAATTGTCATACATTTATACTGGATTCCTTTTTGGGCATTCTTTCTGAGGCTTTTTATTTTTTTCTTTACATTTTAGGCCAGTTTAGTGACTTCATGTGAAAGCAACAATCACTATACTTTGCTGTCTCATCACAGCGTCAAGAGCTGCCATGATTCTCTCCCTTCTTTCCTGATTTTGTTTTCCCACAGCAACTGGAAGACACACACACAAATAATCATTACCTGATTACCGCACAGCTTAAATTACTTATTCACCTTGTGTGTTCCTTTGATTAAATGTAGGCAGCCTGAATTCAGGCAATAGATAACTAATGTAGTATATCAACAACATTTTACCCACAGTGTGGTAGTTAATTATTAAAGTTTTCATTCAGATATACATGACCCCTTATCCCCGCTGTTAGCCAACACCCAGGGAAAAAGAAAAAGGACTTAGAGGAAATGCTGAGTAAGGTCACATTTTATCAGCCATATTGGTTCTGAATTCCTTGGTCATCTATCCTTTGCTTATTAGGTTTTAAAAGAGCCAGAGTCTTGAAGATGCAAAGAATATGACTTTTAACTAATCTGACACATTATTCTAAAAAAAAAAAAAAAAACTCCCTTAAAAAAGCCCCTATTTTGCACAAAGGTAGGCTAAATCCCAAACCGCTCCCTAAACACTAACACTTAACTATCACGTCTCACTCGCACTTAAGTCACACATGCAGTGGAAGGCGCCTTGATTAAAGGTGGGGGGTTTAAACCAGAATGGGACGGCACAAAGCTTTTCTCTCTCTGAGGTCAATATGGTGTTTCAGGGTGTTTTCATGAGCTCCTGGATTGGCTTCCTGCTCCTCCATATTGCAACATGTGTTCCTCTTCAACAAGGTCAAATGGATGTGGGTTATTTCTATGGAAGCCGTGACACTAGGAGAGGTGGACCTGGGTCTGGTTCCGGTGCCGCTGCTGACCTGGGGTTTGGCAAAGTCCCTAGTTCTACTTTTGGTGCTGATGCAGGCTCCTCACCTGTTCAAGATGATTCAATCTCTACAGTGATTGCTAACTTGCTCAGAATGGGACCCTCCAATAATGGCTTAAATGCCATTTTTAAAGGCCTCTGCTTTTTATGTTCCTCTGTGTTTATAAGTATTGCCCCATTAAAGCCCTTTGTACTCACTTATTCCTGACACACTCTGGATACCAGCAACACGCTACAAGTGAGCACGATCATCTGACAGGAGATGAACTCCAAATATGTCCAGTGATACATTTGACTGATCAACCTGGTTTACCACAGATTCCAGGGTCTAGGTCTAAAGGAGATCAGAAGGTTTAATGAGGTCCAAACTGACTGGAGGCTTTGGACCTTGGAGACTGAACGAATCTTGAAAATAAACTTTTACAAACCCTCAAAAAAAAAAAAAAAGAGAATGGGACTCAAGCTTCTTCCCCTGGAACTGATCAAGAAAGCAGTGCTTGCTAAGGCAACACAGAGACTGTAGGTACTGTGGCTCAGGGTGTAAAAATGCCCTTTTTCCTAAAAAAAAACTAGAACGACTATACAGTATATAAATAAAACTATTTCAAAGAGGATCGTCCATTTTGGAATTAATAGGATTTTTCTTATATATAACTTGTTTTTTCCTCAGTGTGATGGAGATGCAGGAAACCGCTGGAAAATACATTTAAATGCAATATTTCCTCTTCAAATCAACCTACTGTTACACCTGCTGTAGAATTACAGCAAGCCAACATATGAGACTGGCTATTTACAGTAACAGCCATTCAAACATTGCCCCTTCCCGCATAGCGCCCAGCGAATGGCTGCCCTATTCCCTCCAACTCCCAGAAAATCTCCTCCATCTTCCAGCCACTGGAGTGACCCCCTCTGGCATATCTTTTTACTCTGACTCCACCCTTTCACTGAATTATAGGGTCTGACCAGAAGATGAAGCTTCTCTTTAGATATTTATGTCCACAAATCATGACAGAAAGAATATTTTGGTACAAATATTGATGTTTAAAAGGAACTGTAGGGGACCAGCCAAGGGCCCATCAAGAAAAGTGGGGACAGTTTGAATGGCTACTACTGTAAGGAATGAGGCCACTGGGTTTGGGATGGCAGACCCTCCACAGAAGCGCTCACATGGAGGGTTAGTGCTCAGGATTAGTGCTTAGGGGCCGGTTTGTGATTGGGCCATAGATCTAATTAAATGTATTTACCCTGCTCCTGCTGCCATATCAGTGACAGCATAAACATGAAGTTCTGCTCATATAATCTGGCAGGCGAGGACATCAGGATAGTTTTCCCACAGCAACTGGAAGACACACACACAAATAATCATTACCTGATTACCGCACAGCTTAAATTACTTATTCACCTTGTGTGTTCCTTTGATTAAATGTAGGCAGCCTGAATTCAGGCAATAGATAACTAATGTAGTATATCAACAACATTTTACCCACAGTGTGGTAGTTAATTATTAAAGTTTTCATTCAGATATACATGACCCCTTATCCCCGCTGTTAGCCAACACCCAGGGAAAAAGAAAAAGGACTTAGAGGAAATGCTGAGTAAGGTCACATTTTATCAGCCATATTGGTTCTGAATTCCTTGGTCATCTATCCTTTGCTTATTAGGTTTTAAAAGAGCCAGAGTCTTGAAGATGCAAAGAATATGACTTTTAACTAATCTCAGGATAACTTAAAAGCTGACACATTATTCTAAAAAAAAGAAACTCAATAAAAAGAAAAGTTTTTCATTATTTTCAATATATATATTTGTAGAGGCCAAATGTCTGTTCTAAACATTTTTTTCTTTTTTTTATTTCAAAGCATTTTACTCTGAAAACTTCCTCAGTTCACAGCTTCGCTCCCTAAACACTAACACTTAACTATCACGTCTCACTCGCACTTAAGTCACACATGCAGTGGAAGGCGCCTTGATTAAAGGTGGGGGGTTTAAACCAGAATGGGACGGCACAAAGCTTTTCTCTCTCTGAGGTCAATATGGTGTTTCAGGGTGTTTTCATGAGCTCCTGGATTGGCTTCCTGCTCCTCCATATTGCAACATAAAATTATACAGTATATAAATAAAACTATTTCAAAGAGGATCGTCCATTTTGGAATTATTAAGTTTTTTCTTATATCTAACTTGTGATTTTTCCTCAGTGTGATGGAGATGCAGGAAACCGCTGGAAAATGCTATTTAAATGCAGATATTTCCTCTGCCATCAACCTACTGTTACACCTGCTGCCAAATTACAGCAAGCCTGCACTTATGCAGACTGGCTATTTACAGTAGCAGCCATTCAAACACCAGCCGAATGGCTGCCCTATTCCCTCCAACTCCCAGCGAAATCTCCTCCATCTTCCAGCCACTGGAGTGACCCCCTCTGGCATATCTTTTTACTCTGACTCCACCCTTTCACTGAATTATAGGGTCTGACCAGAAGATGAAGCTTCTCTTTAGATATTTATGTCCACAAATCATGACAGAAAGAATATTTTGGTACAAATATTGATGTTTAAAAGGAACTGTAGGGGACCAGCCAAGGGCCCATCAAGAAAAGTGGGGACAGTTTGAATGGCTACTACTGTAAGGAATGAGGCCACTGGGTTTGGGATGGCAGACCCTCCACAGAAGCGCTCACATGGAGGGTTAGTGCTCAGGATTAGTGCTTAGGGGCCGGTTTGTGATTGGGCCATAGATCTAATTAAATGTATTTACCCTGCTCCTGCTGCCATATCAGTGACAGCATAAACATGAAGTTCTGCTCATATAATCTGGCAGGCGAGGACATCAGGATAGGTAGCACTGCTCCACTTTTACTCCTGTGCCCATGCAGATTCTTTTAGGCCCTCTAAGCAGCTGTGTTAAGCCAGCAATGTTCTCTGCAACCGATCAGTGAGCTTTTACCCTGCTAGCTTCTCTGAGGAGCAACACAAACAATAAATAAATAAATTTGCTATTCCTCATGTTTTACTTTTTAACCCCATGTCAGAGAAAATGAGACATGTCTAAAGGGAAATTATGAAACCACCCTTCGCTTGAAGGGTTAAGCTAATATTGTTAGTGGGTGCTTCAGGCCTAATCGTCTTGGTGTCATTCACAGGTACATGCAGTCAAACCTGGAACAGCTCAGGCAATAAATGTTTCAATCATTTCAATCTTTTTTTTTTTTTAAAGAGTACCCCTGCAGAAAAATGGGATTCTGGATTAAGCTGCTATAACAAAAACAGAATACACCAAAGCAAAGCAAGCATGACCAGCACTGATTAAACAGAGGAGGTTCAGGACATGGACATGACTTTTTGTGGGCTTTATGTGTGTGTGGCGGGGGGGAGATATATGGCGAGGCTGATACACATCAAAAAGCCATTTGAGTATCTATACAATATAGTTCATGTAAGGTGTTATATCCATGAGTGGTTTGCCGTCAATGATGTGTGCTCTTCAGCCGCTGACAGAGCTTAATAAATACCAACAGATAAACCACTTGACATCAACAGACTATAAATAAACCCCAATGGGTTTGTAACAAAAAAAAAAAACACACAGAAGTCAATAGTGTTTAACAATTTATAGTCCATTTATTCTGCATTTTCACTCAGGGAGAAGTTATTCTCTTCTTTCTCTTCTGTTTTCTCTCTAAATAACACTATAAATCAAACTGAAACAAGGACTTGTCTTTATGTTTCAGAGGAAATTTTTACAGTTTCTGACACATGAAACGTTTTCCTTTTTAAAGTCGTAGAGTAATCATATGTTCAATGTTAAATCATTCTGGCTTAAACATGTATATATAAATGTATTCTTTATCAGACTATATTGTCCCAAAATGTAAAAAAATTTCTATAAAAAAAAAAAAATTCCTGTCTTTTCCTGTTTTTTTAGGGATGTGCACGATATTGAGATTTTTGGCCGATATCCTATGTCGGTATATTTTAAAAGCTCATGTAGCCGTGAGCAACCGATATGCGTATACCGATGTTAAAAGCTGGACAAAAAATAAGTAGTCGTTGAAAAATAGCAGTTTTGTTATCCATTTTCTACACACTTTGAAAAATAATATATACTCAAATATATTTTCATATGCTGATATCAAATAGATTTTAAAAGACGTGTGCTCGATCTATCTTTTTTTCTTTCAAAAATCTCATGAAATTTCATCGTTCTGTTGTTACAAACTCCTGCGATATATATTTTTGCAAATTCTTGTGAGATTTTGTTAGTAAAATAGATGGAAATACGGCGTCAATATATCAGCATATAAAATATGTAGCAAAATTTTGTAAATTTTACGGGGATTTCGTAACTAGCGATGACATATAGCAATATTTCATTAGTAAAGAAGATTGATATGGTGTTTTAAATGGCAAAATATATCAGCATATGAAGATATTGGGATATTTTAATGGATCAATATTTTTTTTCCTCGTATTTAGAAGTTTTTCAGTCTTGTAAAAAGAAGTTTTGAGGAAGAAGAAGAAGTAGTATTTTATTTATTTTTTTTTTTGGAGCAAAATTCTCTGAGATTAAAGTCAAATTCTGAGAAAAATTCGGGTCAAGTATTCGGTGGGGTGGCCGATGTCTGAAATGAAATTTAAAGGCACATAACAGGCAGAGACGGTAGCCCTAGGGCCTCTTCCGTAGTTTTGGGTTGATCTTATTCAGGCCATATTTAAGTGCTAACTTTCTCTAGGCGTTTGCCACGCTAGCCAAAATGTTTTTTTTTTATATATCTCATTTTCAGTATAATGCCACGGTCATCTAAAAGTCTGGAAACAGCAGTAGGACTACTCCAGATTTTTTAAGTCATAGCGTCAGTGTAGTTACAGTCATGTCACGCAACTTGTTTATGAAATTAAGCCGATCTGGGCGTCTGCGTTTAACATGAGAAATTTTTATTTTTGCGTGGTTTTGATTGGCCGAAATGTTCACGAGGTTCCCGCCGCGCTCCTGATCGTTAGTTAAAACCACAGGAGAATTAATTTTAATTCTAAGCAGCGTAACTGGCATTGGTTGTGCAGCAGTCAAGGGCTCAAACACTAGTGTTCAACTGATTAACTTCTGCACCTTTGTTCCTCAAATAAACTGCTGGCTCCTCTTTTTAGGCGATCCTCAGATTAACACAACATTGACAAGTCCCGTAGTTTCCTCTGTTGCAAATTGGAATTAATGAAGCCATTTCTACCAGGAGACTCATCCGACAGACTGGCCACACTGTAAACTCTGTATCCCGCTCCAGCACCTTTCGCTGTCCCACTAAGGGACAGGGGTGTCCTTGAAAATGGAGGATAGATGGATTTCTACCAAAGTTTCCAATGCGTAATTTGAACCAGATGCTTTAAAGCGCCCTGTCACTAATTCTTCAACACACTGTCAGCTCCCTCTGTCAGTCAACCTATATAAATTCATTTTTTGACGATTATTGCAAGTCTGCCACAATAAAACATATCAAACTTTGCACTTCTGTGGCCTACTGAATCGTTTTTAATCAAATTCATTTATTTCATTTTCTAGTGTAATGCAGACACTAAATATGCTAAGGGTTGAAGCCCTTGAAAGACACCTCCCTTTGCTTAATAATAGACTCCAGTCATTTTGTTTGGTGATATGCTCACATCTTATGAACAAATGCATTATGTACGTTCTCAATGCATTATTTTTGCAAGACACATTTATAAAGGAATAAAGTACAAGATTAAACAGCCTTTTTTAAGTAGCATACTTAAGATATGTTTCTGATTTTGCTGCAGAAATAGTTTGCAAAAGAGACATATTCCTACGCCCTTGTACTGGAGTATTAGATTTTCACTCCCCCAGCTACACAGCATTTGTGTAAAGTTTATAAAAACATATATTATGCATTGCAGTAACAGGAAACCAAAAGTGTTGCTAAAAAAACAAATATTCTGAAGTGCTTTCTTGGAAAATTTATATCAGGGAATAGGATATGAATAATTGTAATACAAACTGAACTGCAGGAAAAAACAGCTGGACTCAGTCAACAACAGTAAGAACAATAGAAAATACTCAGTGTGAAAATATTAGAAATGGTATACGTGTATTTTAATGGTAGGAAGCTGATGAGATGGGTGTGTGTGGCTCTGTGAACACAGTTTTGAAATGTC
Organism: Cyprinodon brontotheroides; assembly: GCA_018398635.1. Taxonomy (NCBI): domain Eukaryota; kingdom Metazoa; phylum Chordata; class Actinopteri; order Cyprinodontiformes; family Cyprinodontidae; genus Cyprinodon; species Cyprinodon brontotheroides. Next base: position 25,226,771 of record JAGKQL010000004.1, on the reverse strand, counting down.
TGGATCAGCAGAGGAAAACTTCACTACAGATCACAATCTGCATCTATCCTGCTTCTCTGTCTGAGAGAGAAACCGTTTTCACATCAGGTTGTTATAAAAAGCAACAAAGAGCATGCAGCTTTCAGGGAAAGGACAGGGTACTTTGTCTCTGCATCCAGGAGTCCAAAAGGGTTTGTCTGCTTAAACCGAGATCTTCTATGAACTCCACACATTCGTGCTCAACTCTGGGTAAAATTACAGGTACAGAGTGATCTGTGCTTTCATGTGTTGTTGTAAAGTTTGCAAGAACACATAAAAAAGTAGATAGATGCCTCTCTAGTTGCTACAAGGGTCTGATTTTTTTTTTTTTTTTGAGGCAGCAAAAGCGCCTGTTAATTGGTTTAAAACAGTGTGCTTGAAGGTCTTAGCACAAAAATAACAAAAAAGTTAAATTAAATTAAAATAAAACTCAACTCTAGATTTCCATTATTTCATTTGCATTAAAAATACCTTGGGCACCCCATTTACCCTCAGGTGGTACCCGCCTACCACCACTGCTGTTAGAGAATAAGTGCTTCGAACAGCTACAGAAGTCAAACTCCTCCACAGAAAACGGCCTGTTAAATTCTTCTCAGCACAATTAAAACTGATTATTTCAAGTTTTAGATTTTAAAACCATTAAATGCACTTATTATGAAAGAACGACACTGAGACAAGAGAGAAAAGGACGAAACAGAAAGCCTTAAACCTAATTGTACTACAAACCCGTACAAAGGTCATGATTTGCTCCACAAATGAGCAAAATCACTGAAGTGTAAAAACTCTGTGCTTCTAAGGCAGCTTGTGTGTGGAAAACATATTTCCCTCCTAATAGCATTGGCTTAGTCACAATTCTTGACTATGTATTAGTTGTGATTAAGAGCCTGTTCACAGTAAGCTCCTCTGAGACAGAAAAAAAGAAAAAATCCTGGATGAACAGAGTTTCTTCAAGATGTTTGATAAAACTCTGCCTCTTATCTTTCCCAGGAATTACTTTATGATGATTGGAGTATTAGGGAGAAGTTCAGCTTTCATCGTGTAGCAGCTGCCTCAGTGGACATCTCCCCACAGAAATCCCAGTTCAGTTAGCGGATTGTGTCCTATTTAATGACCATACAAAAAGAGTTTGTCCCACTTCTTGATTTGTGTTGACTCACTGAGGCGCAGATCTGACGTGGAGGGGTAATTAAACATTAAGGACCCAGAGGGAAGCGCTATGCCTGTTTATGCATGGCAGAAACTTTTTATTAATGTGCAATATCATCATCCGACAACAGTAAACATATCAGTTTAAGCTCTTGTTTGGGTCCCAAGGAACATGCTTGACAACTGCACTGACCTAATCTGATTTCTGAAATTAGATGAGAAGTTGGTCAGAGACTGGCACAAATGGGCTGTTAATACAAACACAAATAGTACTTTAAAGTAGGACAGGAACTGCTAATGAATTTGATTTTTGTCTGAGTGCTGCAGATTAAACACATCAGCAAAGCTTAATGGAAATAAAGTCTCATACAGGACTTACCAAAACCCCAAAAAAAGGTTTCAACTCAAACCCAGCTTCCTTAACAAAGAGCTCTAAAAACTGTTTTAGGGTTGCAACTAGGACTGAAACAATTACTCAGATAAATCATGATTAACTGATTTTTGAAATAATCGTCACCTAATTTAGTAATTGATTAATCATCAACTGGAGTTTAGAGACTCTAAAGTGAGTCTTTCGCAGACAGAGCAGCCCACTTAGAGCAGCAATTATAGCAGAATGGTAAAAAAAAATTTGTATTAATGTAAACAGTGTCAATATACTCTATGCAGAACTCCTCAAATGGAAAAGTTTTAGTTTATTCTGGTTTTATTTTGTTTAAAAAATCTTCTTTAGAACCAATTATCCAATTATTAATCGATTCATCGAAAAAAGAATCAACAGATTATTCAATTTGCAGAATAATAATTGGTTGCAGCCCTAGATGCAATGGATAAATATGGAGACAATAGGTGTGATGGATGAATTTAGGACTGAAAAATGAATCAGATTAATCGAGATTAATCAATTATTGAAATAATTGTCAACTAATTAAGTAATCAACTAATCATAAACTGGAGTATAGAGACTCTAAAACATGCCCTTAGCTTACAGAGCAACCCACTTAGAGCAATAATTGTAAGAAAACTGTAAAAATATGTATCAATATTTTGCATTTAAGATAAAAAAAAAATTATTTCGCTGGTCAAGATGCTCTATCCAGAACTCCACAAATGGAAGAGTTTGGGTTTGACTTTGTGTAGGAAGTCCTCCTTAAGGAACCTCTTGATATCCGATTATTAATCAAGTCATTGAAAAAATAATCAACCGATAATTCCATTTGCTAAATAATAGTCAGTTGCAGCCCTAGATGAATTACCAATAGTTGATTGGGCTACCGTTACGCATTAACCTGGCTTTTACTTTTTAAAAAACACTCCCGTCTCTGTCTATGACATGCAGCATCTCAGCTGCTAGAAATCAAAGCAATGGAGGTCGATCCAAATGGCCAAACATCTTATTGAAATGCAGAATGTGAAAGCCATCGATCTGAAAAAAAAATAAACATTGCTTCCAATAGGTCATTTACAACTGAGTTGACACCACCTGTCAATCAACCCTGAATGCTCGTCAGCAACTGACCAATCAGCAATGGTGATTTGGACTGCAGTGAAAGGTCCCTCCTCTGCAGGATCAGCTGCATCTCTGTCTCTCTGTCATGTTTACCAAATGTTTTCATTAGGAAGGCACAGCAGACATGCAAATAAAAAAAGACATCTAATAAAATGCTAATGTTGTTAGTGGGGAACTAGGGATGAGTATTGGCAAGAGCGTTGTGATACAATACGCATGGCGATACCTGGGTCACGATACGATATTGAAACAAATTGCAATTTTAAGATATATTGTGGTAAACTACCCAGCTAATATTAAAATCTAATGTAGAGATAAATAAAAGCAAGTGCTATGTATTCAGTAGACCATATTCATCATTAAGTTATTTTGTTATTTCGGTAGCCATGTTGTGTGGCGTTTGAGTCACTCCGCATCTGCTACTGTGATTGCCTGAAGTAGCGCATTTTCCCTATTGTTTTAGAGAAAAATGTATTTATATTAGAAACTTAAGGTTTGATATTTTATTGGGACATGAAAAATCCTGATATATTGCCAAATCGATATTTTCCCACGCCCCTATGGGGGACATACAAATTAAACTTACCCTAAAGAAATCCGGGGATGGGACACTGGTAACCATTTTCCCCCAAACTGCAAAAGGACTTCTAAAAAAATGCAAAGAAGGACAAGCCACCAGCGAGCTGTTGAACACGACAGTAATCAGCAGGATCTACCGGCTGTTCATTGTTTTAGGAAAGTAAGAAACAATTCTTCCCTTTTGGAATAAATACTGAATTTGCTTATGCTTATCTTAAAAAAAGCTTGTGTTGCTTTGATTCATTAAATGGGTATTGAACTAAACTGCATCAAAGGCAGGATCTGTTATAGGCTACAAAGAACCAGACACATGAAATTCAAAACATGCTGCAGTTTTTCCCCCTCTTGTTCGTGTTCTACATTCTTTCACCCTCTATTTGTAACCGTTTTACTCACAGCCAGCCTGATTGTCTACTTTATTATTCCTCCTCTGTCTGTGGTAAATGTTGGCTTTAATGTTGATTTTATTCCTTACTGACTTGAAATGACTTTCCTTATCAGGCAGAATGCCTCAGGTAAGGGCCCGCCTCACCATGACGCCATTTAAACTATCCTGACTTTGTGGCTAGCATTTCTGTGTCGGCGGAGCATTCTTGTAGTTAGCATCACATCAGTAATATTGTGCACAATGATATGGCATTAATAACTGCAATTAGAGATTATATGTTTTCACTTTAAGGCCAAAGAAAGACAGCTGGTTATGACCGCCTCTATTAACCTTTCAAGAAGCAATTTCTACCCAAATGCAGTTTATTACATCATATATTTTCATTTTCTACTTTAAAGAAATATGGTTAAGAGAATGAAACACCAGAAGGAACATTTTTGAAGTGATTTTGGCCAAAACACCTGTCTGAAATTAGCCAAAAAAGCAGCCTGCATCTAAACCAACAATATGAGTAGATTGATAAAAAAAAACACACTGCTTATGTTCAAAGTATTTGTTACCTATTGATTAATCATTAATGGCACAATGTTCTTATTGTCGTCTACTTTATATCGCTTGATTAAGCCTTTTTTTTAATACCCCACTTAAAATGAATATTAAAATGATTTATTATGCGTGCTGATATCGTATCAGGTAGATATCACAAAGCTATAGTATCAGTATCCTATCAGAGATTTTTAAAAAAGCTGTATTGTAAGTATTAAGTATTCATTTCATATCATGTGGAAGATGATTTTACTGTCTTTTTATGCATAAAATGCAAAATAAACATGTTTTCAATAAATAATAAACAACTTAAATCAAATTGAATATTTGACACTTTATCAGTCATGAAAACATGTGAGAAGTGATCTTTTTTGCTGCAAGACAAAATAATAAAAAATTTTAAAAACGGTGCTACCATGCACCCAAACAGATATCAAATAGTTTAAGTTTTGTCACCATTTATTGTTGTTGTTTTTTTGTTGGTTTAGGTCAAGTAGGATGCAACAAAATGGGAATTTATTGAATATAAAATTGAGAATATATTCGCCTAAAGGGAAAATTAAGCTGAAGCGTGACATAAATACAGGTTTATATATTAAAGAATTTCAGATGCAAGTAGAGTCTACTTAAATTCCCAATTATCCAACATTTTAACATTTAATTATCTAGATGTGTTGTATTTTGATTGTTTTCACATGTGGCTTACAAACTTTAACTTATTTGCAAGTTAAGATTCTCCCATATTACTCCTAATGTAATGCAGGACTATCTTATCTTGTTCCCAGATGAAAAGTAGAACTCATATAAACCATTAGGCTGTTTTCCAACTTCACTAAGCAAAGGGGCAGAGTTTCCTAAAGCAGGTAAGGTTTTAATTTAAAGTCTCGCTTTGCCCAAATTGGACCTTTTTTTGTGATAACAATTCTTATATATATAAGTGGCTGAATATTTCAGTGAGGAGTAAAGGGTAATTGGTTGGATTTCCACATCATTTTAACATGTCTTCAGGGAACCATTAATTCATATTAACATGAAACACTTTAAGGGGTGCCTGAGCTCTCTGGGGATGGTTCTGCTGCAGCCTTTTAAAAAATCTCACTTCACCAAATCTTCATGAGTGAAGTGCTATAAGGCTGCACAGATGCTGCAACTTATTACAGATGTCAGGGGGATTGCTGGCAGCTGCTTTCCTCTTAATTTAGACATTGGAGAATTAAAAAAGGCGCATGTTCCATTCAGTTCTGCGATAAATGTTTGAGTAAAAGTCTTTTATTTACTTTCTCCATCTAAGAAAAATACTGTTAGTCTCTGTTTTGCAGGGCTGTTTCTGGCCAGCCTCAGCAGAACATCACTGACCTCTGATGTGCTCGTTCACGACGCTCTCCAGCCGCTCCAAGCGCTCTATAATCCTCAGCGTTTCACCTTTCCCGTCCTCCTCCAACTTTCTGTCCGTCTCTCCGCTCTCTGCAACTTTCCCTCCGCTGTTGGCCACATAGTTGGTTATCCAGCCGACGTACAGCAGGCACGCGATGTTGGTCATGCCGCTCAGGATGACGCACGTCGACACCAAAGTTTTAGTTCTCCTTGTGCACAACATCGCCACATCCCTCCACGGGCTCCCTGCGCGCAGGCAGGTGGATGCAGCCGAAGACGCGCTCGGGATGAACGTCTCCAAAACGCAGCTCGGCTCTTTCTGTGCCGCTGTTACGCAATGTTCCAAACGCTTTCCGCGGCTGTGATGGAAGTCATCTGACTGTCTGATTCAGAGAGATCCCACGCTGAGCAACCCGAGGCTCAAGCTGCGCTCAGCCGCTGCAAAGATGTGAAACACAAGCTATTGAAGCCCCCTCCTGTTGCCTCCTGACGGCCCAATTGCAGAAGAGGAGGCGGGATCTGCTGGCCTCTGCCGGCCCCCCTCACAGCTGGAGCGCACAGATGAGGGCGCAGGGGAGGAGGGTAAACTATGGAGGCACAAGTGCGATCGACCCAGACAGATAAGATAGATCTACTGGCTCTAGTTTAGAGACAGACCAGTGAGCGGCTTTAAAACAAATAGGTTGCTTTAAGACATAAACATCTCAAAATAAATCAGTTTATCATGGAAAAGGTATATAAATTCTAAGGAAGAAGAGGCACTGAAAAAGTTATCTGATTTTTTAATTTTATTTCAATTTAATATAGGAAAAAAGTCTGAATTCTGACTTTAATCTCAGAATTTTGACTTTTTTCCCATATCTAACTGAAATAAAATGTAAAAATATTTTTTCCCCCACAGAGGACCTAATCCTCTTCCATAAAGTTCATATTTGTTGACAAAAGGGAAGATTATCTTGTTATATTGATTTATTTCACATTTTGATAGACTTGTAGTGAAGGGGAACCAAAATGATGGACAATCTTTAAGCAGAACTCCAGAAGTGAATGAGCAAAATGTGTTCTTTAACCAGCCTTTCCAAGCGCTTCATCACTCCCATAGTGATGAAGTGCTTCGTTTCGATGGACCCGCTCCAGCTGGGACGCTACTCTTCACCTGAGCCTGGCACACCTAGAGGAGAAAAATAAAAAAATAAATTGAACTTTATTGATCTCAAAAAGGAGAAATTAACAATCTGCATTTAACACATTACCTTTGGGGAGTAGTGGGCTGCCACTGTGCAGCGCCTGGGGAGCAATTGGGGGTTCAGGGGCTTGTTCAGAGAGACAGAGTAGCAGTCTGTGGGGTTTTGAACTCACAACCTCAGGATACCAGCTGTCTCACTGTGTGGAGAGATGCTGTGTGGTAACACCAAATAAATATATTATGATTATATCCACTGGGAAAGAAACCATAATTGATTGGTTCCTTAGATGTAATTAATCTTTTTAACCTTTACAGTTTTATTTCAACATTGATTTAAAAATGAAGGAATCACACTTTTAGCTTCCGTTGTATTAAGAGAGCATACCAGCTTTGGGGTTCCACTGACTGCAGCTTTGCTGCCAAGAAACAAAATTTTACCAGCCTGGCATGCTGATTCTAATTTTATCTTATTCTAATACCCTTTATAACATATTTGATACATTTGTGATAAAGCTTGAATGTTTCACTCATTCTATTTAAATAAAAAGAGCTTAACTTGTGAAGCAAAAGAAAAAAAACTGCTCAACATAATGTTCTTAAATAAAAATGAAAAGTTCAGGGCGTTGAAAAGGGTGATTTTTAGACCTTTGGAGAACCAGGTAAGATTGGTTGTTAAGATCGTTTTTTTTTCCTAAATATCAGGTGAACAGCAATCTTACAGATTCAAGAAAATTGGTGAACCGTCACTTTTTACCTGCCACATCTGGTCTCAAGAATCACTATTGTCTCTTTGGTTTTATGTCTCCCTATAATAAACAAACAATTCTCTTGTTTATTGCTTCATAAATTTGTTCTGTGCCCGTCATGAAAAAGGCTGACCACACCCTGAACCCCCCTGGCAAATTTGTCCACAACCACCACTAAAGGTGACACTAACATCTTTAAAATTTTAAATCAAAATTAAATTTTGCTCCAGCAATAACTTAATTAGTAATCCCTGTTTAAAGTAGAAACAGGGGCTCCTTATTAGATATGTCATTTTTCAAAATATGAAACTTAAATATGTTTCCTTTTTTTGTCAACTTATTCCATTCCTCTCTTATGTAGCCTGATTTCCAAACAACTAATAATTTTAAATGACCATTGTAGAGATTAAGATTAACCTTTTCATTACTGGTTATTTTTCCAATGGAAATACAATAAAAGCTTTTATAATAAGCTTATTTTACTATCTTTCTGTAATAGTAGAAATCTCTGATTCAGTAGTGATGTAATGTAATATTTTTTCTTTGAAAAAAGAAAATGCTTCCTCATATAATTTGATTCAGAGAGGATTAGTGTACTTTTTAAGGTAAAAGTCCATAACACAAAAGGAAGAAAAGCAGAATTATTACTATAATTAAGCAACAGTTATACTGTCCAGTCAAACAGAAGTAATTTCTTCTTGTCTTTATCACGATCAAGATAAGTTTTGCCTTAAAGGCTAATTTCCTTCCATTTCCATGAGCACACACACATGCAGAGGCACACAGACTGTATATTCATGATCCTTGACCACCTAAGGAGCTTACCTGAGAGCTAAACCTACTTCAGAGGTACCACTAGCAGATGGATCTTGCAGTTAGGCCCTCCCGGCTGCCGCTTTCATCTTGTCTTTTATCCACAGCTCCGCCAATCACACAGACATCCTCGCAGATTCATACACATGGTGCAGAACCGAAAAACTCGCCATTCACCCAAGAGCACCCGCGCTTATTCCGCCGCCTCGCCCAGGGTGTAAATAATGCATTAGGTGTGAAATATTAAGACTCTCTGTGCCATGCTGTTTGAATCTCATCTGACCAGCTGACTATCACCGCGTCTGCTTCTTTTCTGATTTGCTTTTCATTCATGATGGCCAGAAAAGAGGCCAAAAGGATCGCAGATATTTTTTGTGCTTGAAGGAAAAGAAAAATAACTTGCACACTGCAAAGCAAAACATTCACAACAGTTCTCTGATTCCTATCTACACTGTGTCAAAGAACAAAACAAAAAAAAAGGAGAGGATGAATATCAGTCAGTGAGTCCAAACATTAGCAAGGTCAACTATGTCAAGTTCAGCTTGACTCTTCAGTTGCATGTTCCCAAAAAGGTTTGTTCTAAGGAAATAATCAATGGGAGAGAATTGAGTGAATTACAACTTTAGTTTGAGAATAGGCCGTGGTTAGGCCCAGGCGCGCTGGAAGCTGTTTCAAGCTCCACTGCTCATCAGCTCAGCTGTAGAGGTGGTCAGCAGCACCAGATTCCTGGGGGTGAACATCACAGACAACCTCACCTAGAATATAAACACCTCATTGGTCAAAAGGGCACAAATGCGCATGTACTTCCTGGATGAAGAACTGCCCACCTGTCCCCCATAATTTCCACCTTCTACAGAAGCACCATAGAAGCGTTTTAAACACTATTTCTCTCTCTGGGTGGTGTGGAGGCTGCAGCATACCTCGAACTGGAAAGAAGGTGAAAGAGTAGTCCCAACTGCAAATATGATCATCAGGGCTCATCTTCCCTCCATTAAAGACATGGTCTAAATATCATCCTAAACTGTGACATCATGAACGTCCCCTGAAAGTCCCAACATTGACTGTTCTCCCTGCTGCCCTCTGGGAATGATTTCATATCTGAATTCAAAAAACACACAAAAAAGATTCGAACTAATTTCATATTTTATCCGCCATCAAATAGCTTAACTACAGACATAACTATTTATCATGCCAGACTCTGCATTCTACCTGTAGACTTCAAACCAAAACACAGGATAATTGCACTATACATATATAATGCTGTAAACTTCCATAGAAATGAATTTTTTTTTTCACCATGAAATAAATCCCACACTAAATAAATTGGATCACGGCAGCATATTAGGGGAATTAAAACCATTATCTTACTCTCTGAAAAGCTGTACTAGGCCTATTGCAATTTTAATACACTGTCTACAAACGTCTAAGTGTGAAAATAAGAAATTAGATGGCTTTGACTGCTTGGGGAGTAGCCCTAGTTCCCTATGAAACTATTAAAACAATGAATTCATTATAGAAATATATGCCTTGTAAACAGCCCAATTGCTTTCTCCCATGCTATATCACAACTACAGTCTTCGATGTAGTGAAAGAGGAGAATAGATGGTATATGACTAAGCTTTGTTTTCTAATAAGAAATCTGAAGCATGTCCCACATTGCCCCCAAGCATGGGGGCATGATTAAGCTAATTAGGAGGCTTTCTTTGCCCCTTTTATAGCACCTAACTCCCCGTACACTGGTATCAGGACCAAAGTGTTCCCGCCACTTTCAGGAAGAATTTCTCTCTCCCGAGAAATAAACCTCACAGTGAACTTTCTATGAGTTCTTTAAATTCTCTCACATCTTTTTCTGTTCATGACCTCAAAGAGAAATATGAGACCAATTTGAAATATGTCTCAATCTGATATTTTTACTTGAAATAGTTGGCTGGGTTTGTCTCTGGTGGCACAGGGGTTAAAACATGACTTAGGGTTGTCCTAAAAGTGTGAGTTGCAAGTTCAAATCCCAGACTATAAACCTTTATTGTATGTCTTTCACTCATCTCCATATTCTGTCAGTTTACTCTCAAATAAAGGCTACCAGGGCCAAATTGAATTTATCAGAATAAGCAACAAATATTTTCTATTTACACGTTTTTTAACCAGCTTCCATCCTCCTGCTAAAAAAAAAAAAACAACTATCCAACTGCATGACACCCACCACACTGCTTTATTGCAGAGATGGGGTGTTTAGGGCGATGCGTGTAGATTTTGCCCTGTTTTGAATTATGACCAAAGATTTTAATGTTTTCTGTTTCCCCTCCATGGCATCAGATTATGTGCAGTTAACTAAGTTTGCTTCTGAAATTACTTTCTTCTCATCAGTCTTCCATAAACAGCAGGCTTTGGAGTGAATGACTGTCAAAAGAGTCTTGCACCTGAGATGCAGCTGTTCCAGAGTCACCATGGTCCTCTCAGCTGTGTCTTTAAATAATGATTTTTGTGCATGATGTTTTGTATGTCCTTGTAGGTTGACTGTAGTAATACTTTGGTCTTCATAATGATGTTTGTTCACTAATGATATAATATAAACCCTGTATAAACAGCTTATGTTTATCGGTTACTTTAAGTCACTTTTAAAGATTTTTGGCGCTTTGTATTTTTATGTTTGAGAATCAGAAGGGGTTTAGTGCAGCATTATTTCATACTTTTCAGGCTTATATTTTGAACCTTTTTCAGCACTACTTGCAATTTGCATTCCTCTTCACTGCACTACTCAGTGTTGCTCTATAATATAAAATGCCCAAAGAAAAATTATGTTTTCGAGTTTAACATCATTTATTTTATCTAACTTTAATTGTAAAAGTGCTTTCAAACTAAGATGGAAATGTTAAAACAAAAAAAATTACAATTTGAAAAATATTTAAAAACTAATCAAAAAAGATCACTGCACATTGCTGCTTTGATATAGTCTAATAAGATAAGAGTGAACTGACAATTTGGCTTACAACTTCAAGCCACTTAACGAAAAGGCCTCAAATGTGAGAGGATGTCATGTTACATCATAAGATCAGCACTAAATCTACTTCTATGGTTGAAAATACGAGGCGTTAAACATTTAACAGACTTATGCTACGTTTCACAATGCACGCTATTGAAGCAGCAGAAGCAGCTGGTTCTACATGCTAAGTGATTGGTTAACAATCATCAAGGTGTATCAAAAGCTCCTGCAGCAGTGACGCAGCAGGAGTGGAGCAACATATGAGCGCATCTGAAGCAGCGCCTCATGAGCCTCTGACCATCTGAGGACCTTGACGTAGCTTCACAAGCAGAAGTTTTCGCTGGAGTTGGAAAAACTGAACTTTTGCCGCTTGATGCGCCAGCTGATCAACCAATCAGAGAAGCTGATCTGGGAGCTGGCAGGGGAGTGAGAGACAGCAGAGTGCTGTGATCCTCCTCTATAAACGGCTTATTAATGCCTAAATAACCTAGGAATGTCAAAGAATCTGCCATAAAAATATGTTTGTTTTTATATTCCTGGTGCATTTGGTTTTAGAATTACGTACATGAAAAATGCCAACATCTACTTCAGCCGCTACAACAGTTTTTTAAACCCCAGCTGCTGCTGGGAATATCCTGTGATAAGAATACGGCCGGTGTGTGGGGATCTTAGCTGGTCCCCAAGCAAAATAATATTTTAAAGCGATGGCAGGATCATAACCTTGATGAACTGACTACACAATGTCTGCAAGGTGTTTTCCTAACTTAAAAATAAAACTACTTTTACCCAGTTATCACAGCAAAAGATAGCAAAGCCACTTGAACACAGGAGCAGCTTGAGAAGCTTATCAAGACGCATCTGTAAATTACATATCTTTACCTGGACCAGTTTTCAGGGGTATAAAAAGCATGCTCTTGAGTGCATGTCTGACCTAAAGTGTAGGTCTTGGGCAAAAATGAAGCAGGAGCGCGTTTTAGATGCTCAAAGTAAGTCCGGATGTGAGCGTGTATCATTAAATAATGATTCTTTCACGTGCATGATGTTATCTGGCAGGGGTGTCCTTGTAGTTTGAGACAGGGGTAATACTGCAGGTTTCTTTCTTTGGAGCACTGTTTGACTACATTCATCTCATCAAGTGAGTCCAGTCTTAACATGATGACTTGATGAGATGAATGGAGTCTGGTGTGCCATCGCTTGGTTGGAAAGAAAACCTGCAGCACACGGCCCTTTCTGAACACCAGTTTGACACCTGTGATCTACATGGTAAGTATTTAGTAAATACTGTAAGCAAACATTTTTCACAAAGTTCCGGCTGTGGACAACAGCGGCAACTGCTGGAGCTGCTCTTTTTATAGTCCACTGTTATAACAGACAATTACATTTTCATCCTGGATCATTTGAGCCGTTATTAAAAAGGGAGAGAATGAACAAGAATATTGTTCATAATTCTGACAGACCTTTGTTCAAACATCCACCCAGAGCAAAGTCAAGACTGCATAATCCTTATCAAAAAAAAAAAAGTTAGGAAGCTGAACTTTAAAAATCAGAGTACATCAATGCCACAGAGGCCTGCACAGGAAGACTTCTAGGCGTCTGAATACAGTTTGAGGCTCTTCAATAAGCCTCAGAGGAAGATCAGTGAACAAGCATTTTCAGTATAAATCTGAGCAGGGTATTTATATGTATTTATTTGTCATTGTGAGCATTGCATTGTAAAAGTATTCCTCTCCATTTTGTACCAAAACAAAAGGTATTTTTCTAAACAATAAACTACTACAGTACACTAAAAATGTGGTTATGGAGCCAAGGATTACTGTTTACAAATTACATATTTCAAAGCACTAAGCTTTTAAATTAGCCAAAAGCTAATTTTACAACATTCCAAATTCTTCAAGATAAATTTTGGTTCCAAACACAAAATTCAATTCAATTCAGTTTGTTTTAATATTTGCAATTCACAACACGTCATCTCGAGGCACTTTGCAGAGACAATTCATGCTTATTGTGACAGTTGAGAGGAAAAAAAAAAATCCCTTTTAATCAGGCAGAAATCGGCAGAACCAGGCTCAGTGTGAGCGGCCATCTGCTGAATCAGACTGGGGTTCAAGGAGACAGAAGCAGAAATAGAAAAAGAAGCAGAGATACAAAAGGCAACTGTCCATCAGTTCCACAGGTGCCTCCAGGAAACAAACAGCCAGGCAGACGAACTCCGGGCCAGCTCCCACGTCAGAGGATGAAGAGAGCACATCCAGTTAGTCACAGTCAGAAACAGCTGATATCTCTCTCCAGGATGGTGTCACAGCCAAACAGGAACATATGGAATATATGAGTCACTAACCACTTAAAACAACCCTATTATAGGACAAAACTATTGACATACTTGTACAGTATTACATTAAACTACACTTACAATTTTCACCACTGTTTCAACATTTGCCTTTTTCCTCTAAACATGGAGCAGCTGGCTTGCAATGAATCACGGGATATCCAAGGCTACGGAGGATTCACTGAACCTGTCCTTCAAAACAGGTACGAAAAAAAAAGGTTCCACATGTGAGCCTAATAAGGAGGAGTCTTTCAACCGAAAAGGGCACATCACCATGCTAGAGTAGTAGCCATTCAAAATTTACCCACTTTCCTTGATGGGCCCTTGGCTGGTCCCCTACAATTCCTTTTTAAACATCAATCTTTGTACTGAAGTGTTTCTTTGTGGATTTCATGTTAACTCCTGGTCATACCCTGTAATTCAGTGAAAGGGTGGAGTCAGAGTAAAAAAATGTGCACGCCCAGGAGAAGGCCAGCGGCTGGAAGTTGGAGGGGATTTTGCTGGCAGTCGCGGGGGAATAGGCTGCCATTCCGCTGGCGTTTCACTGGGAAGGGCCATTTTGAATGGCTGCTACTGTACGATGTTATTGGCCGACAAATCTGGACTCTGGAATACACATCCTCTGGATCCGAACACGCCAAACATCTGCTGTATTTTACATGTTAGTCACAATGAATTAAATGATAAAAAAAGGGGATTTCTCCCATTGGTAATGGTGATAGAGTTTTCTGTACCAATATAGATGTTATTTAATTTTGCATCTGTATCACTTTAATGACATCTCTATGCTAATGTATTTCCATTCTTGTCCAGGAAGATTGCATCTCAGGCACAAAAGTTTCCAATTTCTGCTCCTTTGGTCCAGTTAGATCCTCTTGATTAACATCCTGCTAATAGACCTTTCACTTTGCGTTGCTCCTTTTGTCCTTTTTAAATCATAGCTCTTCCTCCTCTAAGGCATGTTTTTCTTTCAATGATGCCATGCTGGAAATAAGTGCAGCCCTATCTGCTGCTACAATTCTAGCAGAGGAAGTAGAATTGGCTTTGCTTGCAGTCTTGCTTTAACATTTGACAATAATATTAGACATACTATCATCTGGGTTAATACCATCATCTCATACATTTTATTCAACCTCATTTGATACATCTTGTTCAACACAAGAAACCCATTTACGTACCTCTGATTGAACTCATTACCGAACATCATTTTTGCCTTAAATCACACTGTACTTTTCCTGTTCATCAGGTGGCAATATATCCATCACAGAAGCATGAACATTTTTATTATCTCAGGACATTTCAGCTCAAAAGCACATATAACAATTCATCTTTCTTTTCTAAATAACATTTTTTTTTAAATAAAATGCTTGCATCACCTTGCATAGGTGCAACCTTTCAGCAAAAGCTTTGTCAGTTTGACGGCACACTTTTCCTTCTGAGCATTATCAGTAGCAGAACATGAACTGCCAGACACACCAGTGGCATCATTGGGTTTGTCACCAGTTACATAAATTTGCAAGTTTCAAACAAAACTCAAACATGGATGTAATTTTGTTTGTTTTTTTGTCAATAGTTGAAGTCACCAAGTCATTGGAATTTCTGCATATTTACTTATAAATGACTGAATAAGAGGTCCTTATTGAGTTTTGTACATATACCACTTATTCTTGCTGAGGCTTTATTTCAACAACTTTCTTAGAATCTTTTTAAAACACCAACAATAACCCACTGTATGTTTTTCATGTGTTCTTTCTTTAACTTTATTTAGTCTTTGTAATCCTCTAATTGGATAGATACGGTCATTGATGTATGTAACAGATTGTGAAGTCATCAAATAAAGTTTCCTTATATGAAAGGATACAAAATTGGATAACTCTCTTCAGATTGATATTTAATTCTCAGTGAATTTATGCTGTTCCTTTACTGATTGGATCAAAGAACATGCCACGTTTGTGTTTTTAACACCTAATGTGTCTAACTGACCTACTGACTTTTTTTAGTGTTTGCACAGAACTCTCTCGATCTAACGAGGAAAGAACACACAGTGTTTGGCTTTAAGGAGACAGAAGAGTTTACTGAAAAAGACCTGCTCCTGACCACATTCATTCTGGGCACAACGTTGCTACCGTAGCAGACACGGAGGTTGGGGAAACTCTCTTCGTGACATGGAAATCTAATTTTCGCTGATTTCATAGTTAAACTGAGTATCATTAAAAAGACCTCAGGTAAACCTTCAAGGATGTTCTGAGGTTCATCAGTTGAGGGATGCAGTGGATAAGCAACCAGAAATGCTGGAGCTATAAGACACTTCCCAGTAGAAAAGGCAGTACTTAAAAAAAAAAAACAAGAAGAGACCAGAGAGAAACGAGAAACGATATTTAAAAAGATTAATCTAAAGGCTCACAAAGACAACTTCATGTCACCAGATGGCCTTTCTTTCTGTTTATAATTCATGTTTTTCAAAGATTTTCTTAACTCTCTTTCAGACACATATCTAAAGCACTGCAATCATTTATTTATGCAAATATAAAATCAAAATCAAAACGATGAGTTCAGGTAGGCCCCTAGTATCATGAAAAGAGAAGTAGATTCCTCAGTTTTCTAGATGGGTAAATTTGTCTGTGCACTCTGAGCTACAGCCGGGTATTTTTTATCAAGAATGCTTGAAAAACATGATCTTTTACTGCAGTGCAGATCTGCACATATCTCCTGTGAAATGAAAGATAATTGCAGAGGAGGAACTGTCAAAATTTCCTTTCCATTTTGGCATGAAATCTAAGTTTGATAGCAGCGGATGCCATTTCTCTCAATTGCTCTGACAATATACAGCTGATTATGTGGGGCCATGCCCGAGTGCAACAAGGGCTTAATTAAATCAGTTTGTGAGTGGATCAATTGAAAAGCCCTCTGTGGTGAAATGCGTTTGCTCTGACTGAAAGGATGAGAGCTGAAGCCCCCTGTGCAGCAAGCTAATAACCTTATAAGCTTTTGCATGACAAAGAAGAACTGAAGTATGAAAGTTAGACAATGGTCCTAAATATCTTTTTTTTCTTTACTCAATGAACCTGGATTTTCATGATTATTTCTTGGGCTTAGCTATTGAATCTTTGCAAAGGCAGCTTCAAATGTAATGGAGGAGAAGACAATGCCGCTTTTGTCTCTGTTAAGACGTGTTTTTAGTGAATCTGTTAAACATAAAAGAGCTGAGTGAATTCCAAGTATCTTAGCAATAGCATTTCTATTTTATAACCTGCTGCACTTCACATCAAATGCATTTGCTTCTAAATGGCAATACAGGCTGAACAGGAGGTTTGCTAAGAATTGAAAGGTCCTTTGGGGCTCCTAGGTGAAGCACCGAGTTAGACGGAGGCCATATTTCATAATTATATTTCATTTCATTACCAAAGCAGCACAGATGTACAACTTTGCAAATGAGTTCTTTTCACATCTCTGTAAACCATGCAAGCTGTGCAAAACCTATCAATTTTGATCTTATAAATCTTACTTATCAGATGTGAATGTCATGTACCGACTGAAGCAGTGCCATTGGTTTTAGAATTACAGACAGAGGTTTTAGGGTTGAAATCACATACATGCATTTTAGGTCTTTTGTGGAATCCAGTTTTGTCTTCCAGAAGGGTGCTGTCTTTGGCTATATTAATCTTCCCATCAATCTTAAAGGAATAGTACACCCAAAACATGATTAGCCTTCATTTTCTACT
>JAGKQL010000004.1:25022479-25204437 GCA_018398635.1 Cyprinodon brontotheroides | reverse complement strand
TATTGGATAATTACTGCATGGGCGATTATCTTTCAGCTGGCAACAAGTTATTTAACCCCAACTGGTGCAATGACTTGCTTCTCATTTCCTAAACAACCATACTTCCCATGGTCGTGGAGAAGATGTTTGTCTGTTTGAGAAGGATCAAATCATTGGCATGCATCAAGCAGAGAAAACATCTAAAGTGATGCAGAAACTACTAATATTGGGTTAAGAACTGTCCAACTAATAATTAAAAACTGGAAGGATAGTGGAGACCAATCATCTTCAAGGAAGAAATGTGGCCAGAAAAAAATCCTGAATGATCGTGATCAGCGATAACTTAAACGTGTGGTGAGATCAAATCGAAGAAAAACAACAGCATTTCCACACGCACAATGCGAAGGGAACTCAAGGGATTGGGACTGAACAGCTGTGTAGCCTTAAGAAAACCACTAATCAGTGAGAAAAAAAGGTTTCCAATTTGCAGGAGCATAAAGATTAGATCAGAGCCAAAATGGAAGAAGGTCATGTAGTCTGATGAGTCCAGATTGACCCTGTTCCAGAGTGATGGGCCAATCAGGGTAAGAAGTGATGCAGGTGAAGTGATGCACCCACCATGCCTAGTGCCTACTGTACAAGCCTGTGGGGGCGGGGTTATGATCTGGGGTTGCTGCAGTTGGTCAGGTCTAGGTTCAGCAACAGTATGGTGCTCAAAGAATGAGGTCAACTGACTACCCTGAATATCCTGAATGACCAGGTTATTCCATCAATGGACTTTTCCTTCCCTGATGGCACGTGGCATATTCCAAGACATGACAATGCCAGGATTCATCGGGCTCAGATTGAAAGAAAGACTGGTTCAGGGAGCATGACTCTCATCATTTCACACATGGATTTGGCACCAAGATTGCAGAAACTACTAAAATTGTTGGGAATCTTTGGGATGTGCTAGAGAGGGAGCTTTTAGCACTTAGCTGATCCAGATTCTACCATCATCAAGCCCCCAAGATCTTGGTGAAAAATTAGTATTACAGCACTGGATTGAAATAAATCTTTTGACATTGCGGAAGCTTATCGAAACAATGCCACAGCGAATGCGTGCCATATATATATATATATATATATATATATATAGTATTTTTTTTATTTGTCATTCTATAATGTATGTACTGCTTATATTTAATTATTTGGTGTATTTTTTTTGTATTTTACCTAGTGCCAATATATTTATTTTGCATTTATTTATTTCTGTATTTATTTTGAAATAGGTCAGAGTTGGTTCTCCATAGACCTGAGCTACAAAGGATTCAAATAAGGATGCTGAATTGTGAAGGAACAAAAAATAAAACAAAAACATAACTAAACATAAATATGAATGCAAGTTTTAGATAATCCATAAAAGAAAGATAAAGTTCTGATAACAGAAACATTAACTCTATCTAATTATACAAACAAATTCAAAGTCTATTACATATGAATCAACCTTAGGTTTTTTCTTTGAACAGGTGAAATTATTTTATATCAAAAGAAACTGATGCTGCGTTCTGTTGTATCCCTTTAAGTAGAGTGCTTACAGATATGCACTACATAGTTTTGGTTTAAATACAGTGCAGTAGTTCATAACATACAGTATGGTCATGGAAATGTATGATACCTGGATTGATTACTAACTGGAAAAAAGCATTATAGGAATTATTAAATAAACTGGAGTGTAATCAGCTTGGTCTTGCTTTGGCACTAATTTCTTTAAAAAACAAAATAAAATTTTACAGTCACAAGAACTGCACTGTGTAGAATCTCATTAGTATGGATGTCAGCACCTCTCCTTCAGCTGAACCTACCATACCACTTTAGTAGTAAAGTTTTTTCTGAGAATTCCTTCAACTTTAAGCTGAAGTAGTGATGCTTTTTGCTGCAGATAAAATTGGTTGCTATTGACATCGCAGGTCACTAGATGAGCCGATGCATCCCACAATACTTTGCAAGAGACCTCCTCACAAAGCCATTTATTTTGGGGGTAAAAAAAGAACAAAGAGTGGTTATCTGTACAAAGTTAACTGAGTGCATTATGATGTCTACTATAAGGTCCCTGCTAAGGTTATCAGTTATTTCCCACCAGAATATCTCCTCCTTCCCCATATATGCCTCCTCCTTGCCTTCACCTACCTCCTCCAAGCCTACTACTTGTCTGTCATGTCTGTGACCAACCCACTCAGTTTCCACCTACCTCCTCAGGTCTGCGCATCTACATTCAAGAACATTCATTACAAATTGTTTCAATTAGCCTTTTAAACACACTTCTTGTCTGGCTGGATCCCAGGTTCTCAAAGATTTTCTCATTACACTTGCCTTTCTCTCCTACTGGTTGCACTTATCTTTTCCAGAGGTCCTGTCATGACATGTTAGGTATAACATAAAGAAGTTGGTTGTCTAAATGTGCCACTGGAGCTTATCTAATATAAGAAAAAATATCTGGAGATGGTATTTTATTTGTGTTGACTTCATACATTGGCTTTATACAATCATGGTTAAATATGACATCAAAGTAAGTCACAATAAGAAGATGGTTACCATGTATACAAGTTAGTAAGTAAATATACCTTCAGCAAAATGAGGATTCCTGAATGAAATCCCTTGACTGCCAAATCTCCCAACCAATGCAGCACAGAGCCTCAGAAGAGCCAATCCTCATTTGCATGTCGAAATTGGGCATAATGAATTTCATTTTAAATGTGTCACAGCTGGCTGAGCCCAGTCTTGACCCCTGTGGATTTTTCTTTTCTTCCCCTCAAACCTTCCCTGCAGAAAAACTGTCTAATCTGAACTCCTTAGTCTTTCTGAGAAATGCTGAACATGGGATTCCTTTTGCTCTCTCTTTGTCACACTGTCCTCTTCAGCCACACACACGAGTAGGCTGCTCCTTTTCTCTTCATCTTTATTTTCAGACAAAAATGTGACAGCACTTTGTTCAGTTCCCTAGGCTCTGACAATGGCAGCCGCGATGTGTCACAGGAGATGCACTCTAGAGCCTTGAGAGACTGACTGAGATCCCCATAAAGCTTCCTTTCCTGTGACATCAGTCTTTTAAAACTCTTGTTTGCTTCTTTATTTCAGTTCTCTATTCACCATCATTGGACTTCTAAACTCTGAGGAGCATTCTCTGGGATGTAACTTATTAACGCCATCTATCGATGTTTCTACTTACAGAAGACAGCAAATCAAAAATCCATTAATGATGTAAAGAACAGGCTGACCATTTGAAAGATTTTCTCATTGTAAGTAATTTGTTTGATCTCATTAGTACTTAACCGTTTTTTGGGGTCCTAGACATTCTCTCAAATACATCAAACAGTTAGTTAAACAATGCATAAGTAAAGCAGCTAGATTGACTTTCTGGTTTTTATATCACGTTTTGCCAACTGAGATGAAAGAAGCGACACATTATGGTCTTAGTCATCTAGCAGTTGGCCACATCCATGAGCACTTAACTAAGAGACAAGATATTTTATTGTTGAAGTGTAATCCCAGGTCTGTGCCAAGATTGTTTTATGTTGCAGAGTCGCTAGAAGGAGTCTCAGAGGCATGCTTGACAGATGGCTCAACCACTATGGCTGTTTCTTTTGATGCACTTCTTTTTACACTTCTCTTCTTTTCTGTCTAGCTAACATATATCACTAACATGCAAATTAACTTTACTGTTTAAAACTTAGTTCCATCTAGTGTTTGATATTTGTTATTTCAATGTCTAAAAGTGCAAATGTGTTTTCTGTCTGTGATTTTTAGAGTACGGTGAGGAATATATTTATTTGAGCAAACAAACAGCTATTTTGCAAGTTCTCCCACTTAAAAATCTTTGAGGGGTCTGAAATTGTTATTATTGGTGCATGTCCACTATGAGAGGCATAATCTTAAAAAAAAAAAAAAAAACAGGAATCACAATATTTAATTTTTGTTCATTTGTATGATCCAGCTGCAAATAAGTATTTGAACACCAGTCTTCCGGCCAGGATTATGACTTTCAAAGACCTGTTAGTCTGCCTGCAAAATGTCCACCTCCCCTCCATTTATTATCCTTAATTATATGCACCTGTTTGAGGTAATTAGCTGGATAAAGACACCTGTCCACACAGTAGAATCAGTAAGAATCCAACTACTAACATGGCCAAGACCGAAGAGCTGTCCAAAGACACTAGAGACCAGATTGTACACCTCCACGAGGCTGGAAAGGGCTACGGGGAAATTGCCAAGCAGCTTGGTGAAAAAAGGTAGATCTGTTTGAGCAATCACTTAGAAAATGGCAGAAGCTAAATATGACTGTCAATCTCCCCCGGACTAGGGCTCCATGCAAGATCTCACCTCCTTGGGTCTCAATGATCCTAAGAAAGGAGAGAAATCAGCCCAGAACTACATGGCAGGAGCTCGTCAATGACCCTGAAAGGAGCTGGGACCACCGTTTCCAAGGTTACTGTTAGTAATACACTAAGACGTCATGGTTTGAAATCATGCATGGCATGGAAGCTTCCCCTGCTTAAACCAACACATGTCAAGGCTCGTCTAAAGTTTGCTAATGACCATTTGGATGATCCAGAGGAGTCGTAGGAGAAAGTCATGTGGTGAGGTAAGACCAAAATATAACTTTTTGGTCATAATTTTACTAAAAGTGTTTAGAGGAAGAAGAATGATGAATACCATCCCAAGAACAAAATCCCTACTGTGAAGCATGGGAGTGGTAGCATCAGGCTTTGGGGGTGTTTTTCTGCACTTGGGTCAGGGGAAATGCACCGTATCAAAGAGAGGATGACTAGGGCCGTGTATTGTAAGATTCTCGGGAACAACCTCAGAACTTGATTGTTCTGTGCTGGACTCTTCAACTGGCCTCTGCTTTCTCCACTTTTCATATTTTTTTTTATAGTACTTTATTACAATCTTCTGTTTTTTCAGCAGTTTCTGCTTGAAAATACAGGTACCACAAAATTTCTTCTTGAATTTAAGATCAGTCACCTTTAAGAAAATGTCTCCGCAGGCAACAGAGAAACATACGTCTTGCTCTCTCTAAAACAGTGAGAGATGCAGCTGAAAGGATGAAACTGTTTTTGGAGTCAGCACTAATGATGAGATTGTCTGCATATGTCACAGTAGAAACAAATTATGTTTGGCACTTGTTTATACTGCAATTGCAGTGAGTAAGAGCACAATGGTAATCAAAATGTGTTCCTTTGAATATTTCAGATTTATGTGACTGAATTGGTAAAGTGCTATGTAACTGTGACTTATCCCCTCATCCCTCCTGTAGACAGTTTATGTTGTCAGCTGGTGGTGGCAAACGTACTGTATCTCATTCTGGTGGCTTCCCTAAACCTCTGCAAAAAAAATGTATTTTAAAGAAGTAAACCATTTATATTACAGAAATCAAAAAATTCAAGTTTTTAAACAGAACATGACAAAAGATCAAAAATGCTAAGTTTTGTTAGACTTTTGTTTAAAGTGAACAGATCATACAAAATACACATTTTTTGTTTTGTTATTTATTTGGTCTGTGGGAATGAAAAAATGTATCAAAAATTTCTCAAGGTGCAGCATGGATTACTTTACAGTATATTCTTTAAAGGTATACTATGCAACGATTGTTGATTTTCCAGCGAGGCTCCCCCAGAGGGGCGAAAGTAAAAGAGATGCACTATGCGTAAATGATGCTCAGCGCTGTTTCTCCTGAGTTTTCTCCGTCCGAAGCCAGAAGCGCGATTTGTTTTGAGCTTAGACAGAACGAAGCGCAACAAATGACTAACACAGTGAAAGTATGAACATGCACACAGAGAGAGAAACCATTCAGTGTTACTGGTAATGCGCATCAGCAGAAGCGCGAGGTCCGCATCAGCCTTGCAGCCTTCTTTTTTATTTTTGCTCGCCATTAGGAAAAAGCTTGCCGATGTTCACCGTGTATGACTCACTCTCTCTGTCGGGCCCTTTTCCTCTTTCTTGCCTGCTCCGACATGGGCTTTTGCTGTTTTTCAGCGCTGGTTCGCCATGATAACTGCACAAATATACCCCACTGCTGCTAGCACAGCGGGCATGCCTTTCAATGGGGAGTGTAGCAGTTTTCGCCATAAAGCAGACTTCTGAGCCTGTGGGTGCGGGCCGAGGGCTCCTGCAATTGCAAGTGCGGTATTTCCCCTACAGACCACCAGAGGCGGACGGCGAGAAACCTTTGTTCGACCTGAAATGACTCATTTAATCATCCTAAACGTTATGGAACACATTAATTAACTGAAAAATGTTGCATAGTGTGCCTTTAAATGTCATATTCTTTGATCCGTTTAGTTTTCTTTATTCCCTCTCAGTTTTTTTTTTCTTTACGACAACATCAGCTTTTGCTGAAGAATTTCTAAACAAGGTTGTGCATTCAAACTTACCAGTTTTTTTTTGTTTTTTTTTTTCCAAAACATTCAAAATGTTGAGTTTTTGGATGTATTAAACCACATCATCCATCACATTGTGCCTCAGTTTTTGCAATGCTAGATAATTGCATCTGTGCTGTCAAACTACAAAAATGGCCAAATAGAAAGGAGTACAACTATCTTAAACCTGGCAGACAGGAAGGGCATGACTCAAATATAGAAAATCTGAGAGGACACTTTAGGCCAAAGTGTATCAGCATTCACCATAAATGGTGTCCTAAAAGTAATAGGGCAGAAGGAGAAAAGAAGTCTTCCAATCATAGCTCATTTGGCAAAGGGAGCTCTCAATGTCCCTATCTGACATTAAGCAGCTACACTGTGTGCAGAATTATTAGGCAAGTTGTATTTTTGAGGATTATTTTTGGTTATTGGGCCACAATTGTGTTCCCGATCAACCCAAAAAGACTCCTTAATATCAAAATTTTTATTTTTTCTTTTAAGATTTGGCCATTTTATGAGGATGTCTGTGTGTGCATCTAAATATTACTGTGCAGAATTATTAGGCAATGTAATAAAAACAAATAACATATCATATCTTACTTGTTTATTTCCACCAGGTAAACCAATACAACTGTTGGGGAGCTGGAGAAAATCCCATCTTTCTCCAGCAGAGTCACGTGGATCCTCTGAGGGAGCCTCCTGCACAGCTGCAGCTCATCAAGATCATCAGAGGATCCACTATATAAGCTGTCTTCAGACCTTGCCTCAACGCCGCGCCAGTGTTGTTCCAGTTGGTCAGCGCTAAAGCCTTGATCTCAGTGATTATCTCCATGACTCTGAATCCCTAGTTGGATTCTAACCTTTGTTTCTGTGCCTCTAGGAAACTCGTGCTTCCTCCGTGAAAGCTCTGGTAGAGAGCTAACCTGCCGAGCCGACCCTCAGAGCCAAACCCTGAAGATCCTCTGACAACCTCCAAGCAGCTCTGGGCTAGAGCTGACAAGGGAAACCAATGCCAAGGTCTGCTTTCCGAACTAGGCGTGAGGCGGCTGAAGGCAGCTAGCACTCTGCAACTAAATCAGCTTCTCAGAGCCAACAGTGACTCTCCCAAAGAGAACCTCCAGAACCCTCAAGGTACTATCTGTGCTTCTTTGGAAACCAAAACCCCGTCAACAGTCCTTAACTGTGTTGTCTCTCACCGCAGACTCCGGTGAAACCAGAATCCAGGCGAACCAGCCTTCAGCATATACAGTGTGATTGTGCAAAATAAACTTGTTAAACTTTTCATCCTGTGTCCGTCCAGTGGTGTTCTGCATCTTTTGGGTCTCCATTAGAAAGAACGATCATGACAACAACAACTCAAAATTTAGAAATAAAAATTTGCAACATTAAAACAAAAAACAAATCAGTGACTAGTATAGCCATCTTTCTTCACCATGACGCTCAGAATCCTTCCATCCATAGATTCTGTCAGTGTCTTGATCTGTTCTGTTTTCCCACCCTGTAGATCCACATTGCATGCAGCAGCCACCACAGCCTCCCAGACACTGTTTTCCACCCTGTAGATCTCACATTTTCATGAAGGACCACAGGTTCTCCATGCGGTACAGATCAGGTGAACAAGAGTGTTGTCCTGCATGAACATCATGTTCTTCTTGAATGAATTCAGAGATTTCTTGGCCCAAACTTGATGTTTTGTCTTGTGTGTCTTGTTCAAAGGTGGCCTTTTTCAGCTTTCCTTACCTTGGCCAGGTCCCTGAGTGATTGAGCACCTTGTGCTTCTCGGCGCTCCAGACATGTTGCAGCTCTGAAATATGGCACAACTGGTGGCTAATGGCTTCCTGGCAGCATCATGCTTGTTCCTTCTCAATTCATGGGGAGTTATTTTGCGTCTTCTTTTTTCAACACGCTCCTTGCGTACCTGTTGGCTATTTGCCATGAACCGCTTGATTGTGCGATGATCCCCCTTCAAAAGCCTGGTAATTTCCAAACTGCTGCACCTATCTGAAAGACATCTGACAATTTCTGACTTTTCAGAGTTTGTCAAATATCTTATCGGACCAAAATTATCCAAAGGAAAGGAAGTTGCCTAATAATTAAGCACACCTTATATAGGGTGTTGATGTCATTAGGCCACACCCCTTCTCATTACAGAGATGCACACCACCTGATTTACTTAATTGGTAGTTGGCTTTCAAGCCTATACAGCTTGGAGTAGGACAACATGTATGAAAAGGATGATGTGGTCGAAATACTCATTTGCCTAATAATCCTGCAGGCAGTGTATAAGAAATCCCACAATCCTTTGTGTGGAGGATCTATAAGCATGGCCCAATAAAATTTGAAGGAGCAAAAGCAAGGGAAAAGTAGTTTGCTGAATTTGGATCAGGCCAGGGTGTGAAGTGTCTCATGTGCATTGAAGTGACCACACCAGTTTGCTGTTCACAGAAGCACCTGAGAACAGGAGTAAAAAGCCAATGGAGGAGGAGCAGTAACGTCTTCAGACCAAAGCATTGCACTTTCACTTGATATAAACAACAACTGAATTATTTAAATTTAAAAAGGAAGAATCTTTCTATAATTGTCAAAAAGAAAATATAGGTTCAAGGAAAGAAATAAAGCAAAATACATTAACTATGCAAGTCTCATATTGAAGCTACTGCCATATCTCTGCCAATCATTCCAAAATCTGATTTAAAGCTATGTTCAGCAATCACTTAATTTTTTTCCACAGAAAGCATACTTAATGGGCCATGAGCTTCTAGAGGGGGGATTTTTGTCATTATCTCAGAGTTCTGCCTATTTCTCTGTCCATCGTTAAATAAATTACAATTTAAGATGATCGGGAACTTTTCTATCGAGGGGATTTCTGCAAATAGACCAAATTCAATCATCTCTTCCCATTACTTATTGCTTTGGTCACTCGTGCATTACAGTACTTTTTCTTGCTAAGAGTGAAAACTGGTGCAAGGGGGGTTCACATTTACCCATCTAAGAGGAAAACAGGAACTGTTGAAGTGCAAAAGAACAAGTATATGTAATGTTTGAAAACTGGAGTGACAAAAGGTGATGATTTAAAGACCCAACAGTGAAACAGAACAGAAGGAATGGGTGAGGAGGAAAAACAAGCAATAAAGAAAAGATAAGCATGAATCATTTCTGCATTAACAGGTTATAAGAGATATTTATAATGATGTCAGGCATTCTGTTGTTGTATTAGCCATAAAAATATGCATATAATGAGGCGCTTGACAATTTTCACTTTTTTTAAAAGCAGTTTATCAGCTATTTCTCCCAAAATGTTACATTCCCTTGAAATTAAAACCAAATATGAAACACTAAGGTACCTCACCCTGTAATTATTGAATTCATTATCTTAAATGTTTTGGAAAGTAATATTTTAGCAGGTTGGTATGGCACTGATACATGAAATTAAACCAGACAAATAATCTACTGCAGCCTACTGCATCTGTGGGGGGCATTTCTCAAGCTTTGTTATGTGCAACCTGTACAGCAGATTTTATGAATGCTGCACAGAAAGTATGAGTCAGATAAAAACAGATACTTCGCTTTCTGAGAGGGAACATATTAACTGTTCCAATCTGGCTCTCACATATAAATTCTATTAGATTTAACTCACCTAAACACATGGGCACACTAAATAAAATGTGAAGGTCACAGAATTTATCGAATCAGCCTTTTAGTTTTCTGCACAGCAAATTGGTGTTAAATCCTGACATTGTGTTTGATTAGGTAGGCACATCTATGGGGTGGACACTCACACGTGGGATCATATGCTGCTCCCTGAGCAATAAACACAACATAAATAATTCCTGAGACAAGAACACTTAATGTCACAATAAATCACTACATTATTTGTTTGACATACCAGAATACCTTTAATGCTAAAAAAAAAAAGAAATTCACTTACAGCATAAAGTATTTCCTTCTATTGTTCTTAATAAAAGAAACTTTAATACATTTTTAGATTTTACTTGGCAGACTGATACATTTTCTGTATTTCTAATTAAAACCTTTGTAAAACACTGAACAGAACGTGGTGCTGTTTGAAATTAAACAATGAAAAATTATTGACATGATGGTTTTACACTCTTAAGTTAAGCACTGTTTTACCACAAATCTGTAGCTTAAACAGATCCTCATAATTTCTTTGGCCAAAAGCATCTTCCCCTCTTTCATTATAATTAAGTTGGTGAAACAAAAATTGATAAAAAATAAAAAGGAAAAATAGACCCTGCTGTGTTATTGTTGAATGTGGTGCACACACAAAAACCAAATGCTTGGAAAGTACCTCAGCATCAGATGATCTAATCTTATTGTACTGAGCTTAATGAACTGCATCACCTATAGCACTGTACAAGGTCGATTTTGGCACTGATGGCTGGCTTGATATCTCATTTAATTCACCTGTCTAGCTCTGCCCTGTTCCTCATCACTCATTAGATCCACGTGTTCCAGTTTCCTATTTAAGCTGCCTCTTTCCCACCCATCAGTGCCAGATTCTTCTGCGGACTAAAACTGGATCTCCCACTTGACTTCACCCTGTGGATTATCCTTTCTTCCTTTGTCAACTGGGATCTGCAGCCTTCTAGGGTTCTGCATCTGGAACTCTCTAGCAGTGTCTGCTGCCTCTGTGTCATAATAATAAATGTGGTGGTTACACCTGTCTAATTGGCCCCTCTGCTAATTACCGCCGATCTGATTAATCTGTTTCACGCAGCTATTTATGCTGTTTGCATTCCTGCCATCGGTGCCAGATTATTCAAGCTGTTTCAGTGTGAGTAACTCTAGTATTAAAGTAAATGTTTTTGTCTTGTTTGTTCTGATCTGTTTTTTGCCTTTGATTTTGGCTTTTTGCCTTTTCCCTGTCTGTGCTGCTCATTGTGATTTTTGGTCTGACTTTGTGGGTTTTTCTGGTTACCGCACTTGGACTTAGCCTGTGTTACTGACCCTAGCTTGGACTCTCCTTGGAAACTTCTGCAGTTTACCTGGTATTACCTGGTATCTGAAACTGTTTTGGACTGTGCTTTGGATTATCCCTCATGGACACTGTTGCTTGCTCGGCGCCGGCTGGCACCAGCTCCCCTACACCCCGTGCTCTGAAGCGGTAATGAGCGCAAGCAGCGGACATCATCCCCGGGGTACCTTTCTCTCTGAAATGGACTAAACTCCAAACCAGGTCAGTAGTTTTTTCTAGTCTACTTCAACTCAACATGCTTGTCACTGACCTGAGTTCCCTGTCTCTGCAGAGAATCCAATAACCTGCCCCAAAGAGTTTCCGCCGCTCTCTTTTTGTTTACCTTAATACGTAAACTTGTTTCAAAACTTCCAGTTTGTCTGTTGAATATTATGTCAAAGGTTCAGCGGTCGTTACAGTCTGTTCAGTCTACCGGCTGGAATCCTCCTCATTCTCTGGGCATGGACTGATCGGTCAGACCAGGTTAGTGACTTACACAATTATAATCATCCTCCTTCAGATTATCGCAGTCACTAACCGGTTTTTCTCTGTTATAGACATTCCTGTCTCAGACAATTTAGCCGCTGCCACTGCAGAATCAATCGTCACTGTTTGAATAAAACTGTTTAATGGATCCACTGTCTGTATTGCCTGAATTCTGGGTCAAACATTATGAGCTTCTGACAGTAGCACTGTATTTATACCTTTCAATATACCATTCAACCTAACAGAAACAATGTTTGGTTTAGGTTTATCAGCAACATTTTCATCTCTGAGCTTTTTCATTGTCTTTTCAAAACAATAAAATGTGAATCATCAAGCTATGTGGTAAACAGACAACAGGACAAACAGGCAACATGATGCTGTCATCCCTGTACTTCAGAGTTGAGATGTTTTTTTTGGCTTGCAAGCTCCATCATTTTTCACTTTCATTTTATTTTCATCAAACTGAAGGTCTCCTAGGATTATGATACAGTATGTGTCCCTGGGTGCACATGCACATGATAATTGGCTCTATGTGACCTTGACCTTACTGGCCTTACTGTGCTGGTACAAGAATCATTTCCCTTTGAATAAAGACATTTATATACTTGCATCAATTGATATCTTTACAGGGTATTTGCTCCTGTTCCATTTATTTTTTGACAAACATAATTTATTTCCTTAATGTACAATACCATATTTGTACATCCCTATGTTGTTTTTACATATTTCTGAATGTTGAACAAATGAACATCACACTTTGAGGTACTGTAAAAGACTAATCTTTTGCTGGCCCTAATGCCTTATCCTTTGGTTGCACCTGGGTAACAAGCACGATAAATTCTACTGTAACATGGTTTTCTTTTTTATCTATTATTGATATTAAAATTGTGCCTTGCAGCAGGAAGGTTCTGGGTTCGATTCCTGGCCCGGGGACTTTCTGCATAGAGTTTGGATGTTCTCCCTTAACATGCGTGGGTTCCCTTCAGGTACTCCAGCTTCCTCCCACACTCCAAAAACATGACTGTTAGGTTAATTGGCTTCTCTAAATTGTTCTTAGGTGTGAGTGTGTGCATGAATGTTTGTTTGTCCTGTGTGTCTCTGTGTTGCCCTGCGATAGACTGGCAACCTGTCCAGGGTGTACTCTGCCTCTCGCCCATTATAGGGCAAGATAGGCACCAGCACTCCTCGCGACCCCACTCGGGACAAGCGTGTCAGTTAATGGATGGATAATCTTAAACAATATTTTTGATGAATATTGATGGAATACATAATTTCCTTTTTATTCATTATTATTTTCATAAAAACAAAATACCAACAAACTACTCTCTAACCCATTACTCATACTTCTTGATCAGTATGGGGGCCTCTTTATCTCAAGCATCCTCTACCAGATCCCGGAACTTGAAGGGTTCTTCTTAGCATCTTATGTGTTTAGGGCTGCTCTGGACCAAGATGTCTGATGTTTCTCGATGTTGTGCAATTAAGATATACCGTATTTTCACGACTATAAGTTTTCAGGTTGACTTGTATAATAGCGTGTTGTGACAAACACCAGATAGAGCATATAAACGTCTTTTTTTTCCTCAAATAAAGTTGCGGTGCTTCCTATAAAAGTCTTGTGCGCCTCTATGTGTGTTGTTACACTGCGTACATTTGAGACCACCATGAGAACGTTAAAGGGGGAAGTGTGGGCGTGGATTGTATATAAAAGAACAGGTATGATGTGCTTTATGCAGAACTCCTCATCTCCCTCATTGAGGAGATGATAAAAGAGTGGCTGAGGGAGATGAATGTAAGGAGACCAGGGTGGTTTTCCACTGTGACTCCATCGCGTGCCCATCTCACTCCCGATGTGAAAAAAATGGTACATGGTGGAAACAAATGAAGGCTGTGCTCGCTGTTATTGCGGGAGGTTTGATAAAGGAACTTCAAACCGCTTCGACATCAGTGTGAACCGGCCGTTAATGCTGCTTTCACACCGAATGCAGCAGAAGCAGCGAGTTTGCTTTCGAGATGGAAAAATAAAATTTTGCTGCTTGACGCCCGCGATCAACCAATCCTCACAGAGAAGCTGGGATCTGGGAGCTGGCGAGAGAGAGACAGACACATCGCTCTGATGTGGCACGAGGGCTGTGATCACCCTCTGAAACAGTTTATTGACGGATAAATCAACTTAAAATGCTGAAACCTGCCAGCAGAATATGTTTGCTTTTATTATCCTGCTGCCTGCAGATCGGATTATTTTGATGAAAAACACCTACCAGCCGTCGTGGTGAACTCGAGGAGGTGATCCGGCCAGAGGCTGCTGATGAATTAAGCTTTCAGGTGGATTTTCCCACTTAAAAACATATTAAAACTACTTTATTCCCACTGATCACAGCAAATATAGCTGCAAGGCAGAGAAAGGATAGTGAAGTTCCTACCAACGCTGTCCAGACACACTTTTTGCACCGCAAGCAGCCAGAGCAGCAAAGCTGCTTCAGCCACGTGCTCGCATCAGAACTAACTGGCACAGTCTAAAAGCTGCAGGCAGCAGGATAATAAAAAGCTAACATATTCTGCTGGCAGGTTTCTGCATTTTAAGTTAATTTATGCATCAATAAACTGTTTCAGAGGAGTGATCACAGCTGCTTCTGTGTCATCAGCTAATGTGTCTGTCTCACGGCCAGCTCCCAGGTTTGATTAATATTTTGTAATAAATACATGAATAAAAGCACAAACATACTCAGTTTTGCTCCCATTCTATTTTTAAATACGCAGTAGAGGTATTTAAAGGTAGTAGAGGACATGTACCTGTATATAATGTACTGTGCGCCTTATGGTCGTGGAAATACGGTATTAATTTCCTACCCCAGTATGGATGGTACATATGTTGTTTAATCAGATATTTTTACTTTCATGCAGTTCTGTGAACACACACCCAAATGACTGTATATTAAAAAATAACAAATGAGAGTGTGAATTGAACTCAAATAATGGTCAAACAGATAACTCTGCTTAGATATGGAATAAATTCAACAAAACTCCAATTCAAAACTTAAAAGTTTATTAACAAAAGTAATTCAGCTCCAAGTCCAAGATATTTCCGTTAAAAACCTTTGTCTAAACTACTGAAACTCGACTAACCTATGCTATGTACAGGAAGAAGGAATAACATGATTGAAAATCAGAATAGGAAATACTTCATTAATCCCTTGCGAGAAACTCCTTTCTTGCAGTGCAACTGTACTGACCCCTGGCCTAACTTATGCATAAAGTACAGCAGCGAAATGCCCATGAAATGTCACAAGCCAGTGTTCTGAGGGCGGCAGCGATGCACCCGGAGGCGCCAGGCCTGCATAAAAAGATCTTTGATCATGGTATTAACCTAGCTGTTGTTTATCGCCCGCCCCCAAAAAAGAATAAATAAAAGAAAAAAAGATTTGCAGTCGCAGCAGATTTAGCGTTATGTCTGCTAGGAAGATTGATGGTCATGGCTGTGGCAGTGAAAGAAGGGAGGATCCATCACACTCACCTTTACACTCAACCTATGATGTGGATGAATTCTGGAGGAAAACTAACGTTATGTTCAAACAAAGCCCCCTATATACCAAAAAGCTGGCAATACACCATTATACAGTAGCTGTAAATTAGAAACGCATTCAGCGGTCGTCTGCAACATGTCAAATAAATTGATATGTTTTGGAGATAAGTTTTTGATAAGTTACCCATTAGTTATGCATAAGTTTTGCACAAGTTACTCATAGGTTTTGGATACACTAGACACCACGACCTATAAGTAACTTACACTTATGTCAATAATCAGATAACTCACCTGTAACTAATAGCCCATGTATGAGCCTACCACTAATAACTTATCCAACGTATGCCAGCGTTTTTGCTGGATTTTTCGTACGTCAGGCATACGCTGGTCTAAATCGTCAAGGTGTGACAGCGGCTTTAGCAACTAGTTTCTCAAGAAGTTAAAATGAGAAAGAAGATTAGATTATAGTCTATAATTAGACTTAGTCAATTTTGTCAAGAAATTTTGTTTAGCACAGCTTTTCAGACAGAAAATGAACATATTTACTGATTGATAAAGTCATGTGTTACTCAGAGTACATGTAAAGTAATAATGCGTATTTGTTCAATTCCATGAGATAGGCTGTGCCTGTGTTGCTTATCATGCAAATGATTATGGGCAAATGTGTAGCTGTAGAATGTCAAAGGTCAAGGGATGTAGAATTACAAATGCATTGGTGATAGGAAGCATCCTGCTTCTATCTCCTTCTTACAGTCAGCACTATTTAGATAGCACTTATTATGGTGACCACTGATGCACTTCCTCCTTAGTACCCTTAATGATTTCAGGTACTTTGATTGAGCCTAGGTCAAGCCAAGCTTTTGTAAAATAGCCCTTAGCTCTCAGCTTCTCTACCACACAACAGAGAAAATAAGAAACAAGCACAGAATTACCATCCAAACATGGGACTGGCCAAGGGTGATGGATTTTGAGTCTATGTCTTTATTACTTCTGGGACTTGAGGAAGTACGAAATCTGAAAAACCAACTATGTTTGATGTATTTTACTGTGGATAACAATTTCTTCAGCCGCCTGATGCTCTGGATGCCAAACATGACACATTCAGCATTTTAATGAGTTCATTAATGAAACTCATTATTGTCCTCATTACCAAAAGTATTTCAGTGTCAGTTTAAGTGTCTGAATATATTGCAAAACTGAAGTAAGAGGTATAACGTGCTTTGAATAGTAATACCTTTATAAACAGGGCAAGATGGAAAAATCCAAAGACTTCAGGTTTAATACATTTTAGAACTCAGTATTTGGCTTTAACATGAAGACGTATTAAAACTTAACATTATCATAGACAAAAGAAACACTCAAAGCAATGTCTCTATTTAGTTATTTAGTTTAATCAGTGTTTACATTTTCATAACTTCTCTGAAAAGCAAGCAATAAATCATTACCATAACTTTTTTTCTCAGCATTGTCAGATATTTTATCTTAAGAGGTTTTTGCTTTATTGTTTTTTGTCATCAAAGGTTAAAGTAGCTTTAGGATGCTACTCTAATTCTCTGCATTTTCTCAATGTGGATAGCTACAGTCTTCTTCTGCTTACAATCTTTTCATATCAAGATGTATGATAAACTTCAAGGTTACCATTCTTAGAATGTTTTAAATTTATTCAGCAATAATTTTACCAGTAAAATATTTCAGCTTGAGAGTTATTGAGAGCCATTTCTTTCAAGATAAATAAATGAATACAATACTATCGAGAGGCATTTAATATATTATTTACTATAAATTAAATAAATACAACTTTTGATGAATTTTTAATGAATATTCCATAAAATAAATATCCCCATCATTTATCTATTTCACGTGTTATTTGTGACACAATAATTTTGTAAAGTTACTTTTATTTTTTTGACTTCATTTTTCATTTTGAGCTCTGTTTATTATATTTATTTATTATATTTTCTTATATTTAAATGGGGCAGAGCTGGTAAGAGTTCAGCCGCTCAGTAGTGAAACAGGAACTAGTTAGGAGAAGGAGAAAATAATTGATGCTTCTGATCTTTCTAGATGTATTCAACTGATTTACAATGTTTGAAAACAGACACATATCTGATTTATTGAGAGAATAACATCACTCTGTGACCAATCTGCCCCGGAATTCTATGCTACTTCCTGGAGTTAACTTTTTTGGCTTTGTATTTATAAATATATAAAGTCTTTTCAAGTTTTATGTTTTTCGTTTTACTCTGGACTCATGGTGTACAGAGAATGTGAACAGAGCTGAGCATTCAGGAGGATGTTCGCTCATTCACTCCGTAGCTCAAAGATGCACGAGGACACTCCACTTAAAATCAAATTAGTGCTCACCTTAATTTTCCTACCACTCTGGCGAAATCGCTCCACACTCGCTCAAATTTCCAGAAAGCATTTTTCCTTCATGTAATCATGCCAGCCCCCTGGGACACACTGCATTTGATGATGTGACCGATACATGTGTTTTGTCTTATTTAACTGGATGTTATATTATCGCACGCTTCCCAGCTGTGAACGTTGCCCCGCGTTTCCTATTATATTATACATTTATTTTACTGGACTACATTAAAAAAGGTCACTTCAAATCTCATTGCAAATGAGCTAATTGCTTATAATGCATATATATGCGATCCTATCCTATGCATATATATGCCTCTTACCACAACGATCACTTTATGTAAACCCGCTATGTATTCTTAAGTTTAGTTAGTGTATGTTTTTATGATATTTTATCCCACTCCTTTTTACTCACACAATATGCAATCCTCGCCTCACCGTACATATACATAAGTATTATTATATATATATATATTATTATATTCATACAGGTACATAAAAAAAAAAAAATCAACTAAAGCAATAACAGATATTTGAAGCAGTTTCAAATCCT
Organism: Cyprinodon brontotheroides; assembly: GCA_018398635.1. NCBI lineage: Eukaryota > Metazoa > Chordata > Actinopteri > Cyprinodontiformes > Cyprinodontidae > Cyprinodon > Cyprinodon brontotheroides. Next base: position 25,186,156 of record JAGKQL010000004.1, on the reverse strand, counting down.
ATCATTTTCAACTTAAAAGCATTTAAGGATAAAAACTCAGTTAACTTCATAGTGCCAATCATTTCTCTTGTTTCTCTCTCATATACAGATTAAAGCTATATTATATAACTTTTCCTAAATAAATCTATATCTGTCACCAAGTTGTGAAATATGTTATGAGACAGATAATTTGTTGAAAAAATAGATTGATCTCCTTCACTGCATTTACCAATGAGACTATGAGGTTATTGCTTGGATTTGAATCCAAGCATCCAATAAAAAGAAGGATCTTTAAAGAAACTGATAATATTCTGATGATTAGCGCTATTATCCACAGTTGTGGTCTTGACTGGTCTTGAAATAAAATGCCGAGTCCTCAGCCTTCGAGACCGGTAGACAAGACCGAGACCAAATGCGTCAAGACCGAGACGTATACTTTCAAGACCATCAAAATGGTGGTCGAGACCAAGACCGATCTCGAAAGTACTACAACACTGCCTATTGGTGCAAAATGATTTCCTGTTGACATTGGCAACGTAACCAGAAGTAAATATTTATATATTTGAGACCCATCAAAATCTATAAAACTTTTACTTATACACCTTTTTTGGTAAAATTATTCTGCAGCAGTCTCAATGTTCTGTTTATGACTTATTTCTTTAAAAAAAAAACACAATGATGTTTTGATAAACAATGTTGTAACTATGACCTTTAGCTATAGGATAAAGGCAGAGATGGGAAGTAACGAAGTACAAATACTTTGTTACTGTACTCTTTTCAGTAGATTTTTCTGATATTTTTACTTTTTTACTACTTATTTTATGGCTTACTTTTTACTTCTACTCCTTACATTTTACACAAATATCTGTACTTTCTACTCCTTACATTTTAAAAAATTGTCTTGTAGCATTTTAGTTTTGAATCATTTCAATGGAGTTACCAAGTATTATTTTTTTCACGCCATCAATACCAAATTCAATCTAATTGGCTGAAATCTACGTTGCATTTGACGCGACCGCTACAAGATGAATCGACAGATTCGGGCGGTATTCATTGGCGGACAAATCATTGCAGCTTGGTGGCGGTGGCGTTAGCATAGTAGCATGGACGGCCACTTTAGAGATGATTGAAAATGAACACAACGGAGATCTAGTCCTATTGGCAGACATCCATTTAAAATGTAGGCAACGGCATGAAAAAAGTGGTTTCTACTTTTACTTTTATACTTTAAGTAAATTTACAAGCCTGTACTTTGTTACTTTTACTTGAGTAAAAGAAGTTTAATCAGTACTTCCACTTTACCAGAGTATTTTTTAACACAAGTATCTGTACTTTTACTCAAGTATGGAAAGTGAGGTACTTTTGCCATCTCTGGATAAAGGTAAAAGTACCGTATAAAGAATTTCATTAAGCTAAAGAAACATTTTGCAGGCAGTGATGTGTTAATCAAGGTTTGCTTTTATGACTTTTTCCTTTCTCTTCTATATAATTCTTAGTCCTTGATAGGCATACTGCTGCTTTGGGTGTGAGGAGACTCATTACACCTTAATATTAAAATGATTGATGCCTTAATATTGGAGCTGCAGATTGCAAGGCATGACAAAGACAGTGTAACGGTATCTGTGAACGCAGAGCTGTTCAGTTCGTGACAATGAAACAAAAGCAGTCACAACAGTTTTTACCATTTTAGTTAAATAAAAAAAGTCAATCATGCATTTTTATGTTTTGATAAAGTTACATTTTCTGTAAAACAGGTACATTTTTTTGAAAAATACAAAAAAAACCACAAAAAAAACAGGCACATAATATGTATTAGTCAGCCCCTTTAGAAAGTTTATAATTTTTACAAGAATTCCTGAAACTTTTCAGTCATTTGATTCATTCTTATTTTCATAATTCTTTTGATTTCCACTTGTCAGCAACAGGAGTCAGACATTTTATATCTTGATAGAAATATTTAAAAATATATCTGCAGGAGACACCAATGTGTTATATTTGTCAGGTTTCTTTTAATAAAGTTGAGGATGTTAAAATTGGAGGACAACATTCGCACTACTGCGGCTCAGTTAGGTTAATTTGAATGATTTCGTGGAACAAAGACAAAATAATCCTCTGATGATATACTTTTTAAAATGAGGTTTTTAAATCGAACATTGTCCTTGATCTTCAATGTTTCTTATTCTTCCAGGACCTGCAACCCTGACAGTCAGCCCATGTGTACTCTAACTGGTTTTTAAAATTTCTATTGGCAGGAGATTAATTGGCTAAAAAGGAAAAACATGGGTCCGAATTTTCGATTGCAAGTAAAAACCCAAAGCAATGTTTTAAATGTACTTTATATTCCTGCTTTGTTAGTTTAAACAGAATTTTGTTTTAAAATTTTTTAATTGTTTAGTATTTTTTTTATTTTTAGTAATATTTTTAAACAAGAATAAGCTCTTATTGGTGGATGCTCAAAAATTGTATTGTTTGAAATGTTGGCTTAAAAAGGGTAAAATATACAGAAATAAACATTCTGATTCACAGGTACAAATATTAAATGATTATTACAAAATGTATTTACCAAAGTGTTTCTATACAATAGTCAGCACAAAACCTCATGTAAAGCCCACTGAAAAACTATGAAGCATTTCTTAAAACGACAGCAGAACATCTATGGATGTAGTTGAGTAACTTTTTTAGAGCTATCAGAACACAAATCCCACCTCAGCAGAGCCACAGGCTGAATGCATAACTACCTTGGTTATTGAAGTTATATGGGCTGTTATTAAATTGCTGAAATAAATGATAACATTAAGTTTTATTAAAGTAAACTTTTTATTAACATTGGATTATGCCTAAAATGACTGAAATAATCTTGAATCTGTGTGCTAACATTGCTGCTCCTTGCTGTGGATCCTAACATAATTTGGATTTATTAAGTTGAACTCAGCACCAATGTCTTTAAATCTATTGACTGTCACGTATCTTATCCTTAAATTGCTTCGTCTGGTTCGTTATTAAACACTGAAACCTTAGTGTAAAACACAGGGTTTTCAATGATAATGTTGACAGAATTCTATAAGAGTTATTCTCCCTATCATAACACTGCAAACCTTTATAAAGACCTTAACCAAGCATTGACACTGAGCTGTTGAGTTTTTACAATCCGTAAAGGGGAGAAGTGCTACAATTTAACTAAATAACAAACTATTTTATGAATTCTTAAATGTGTTTTTAATCAATATTGAAAAATGCATAAAATGTTAAATATTTTTTGAATGAATAGGTCAATGATATCATCATAATTTAATTAAATGAAGGGGATATTATTATTGTAGTGTTTAGTGGTATCTGTTAGCTTCCCCACTAGGTTGAAAGACTTTTTTTCAAATTGATCTATACAATGATTGGTTTGACAACTGTTTCCTCTTATAATGTAACAAACGACATGGAAGGTCACATCAACTGGCCATACATTTATCATAATTAACCAGTAAGTAATTGTTGACAAATCATTTGTTAAAGAACACCTTTAAAAAAAAAAAATCTAGAAAAATCTTGCATCTTGAAAAGTTTGGCAAGAAGATCAGGCCTCTGCCTTTCCTCCAAACAGAATCCACCTTCATTCCAAGATAAGGGAAGGTAACCTCAGTGAATAGAAGTATTTACTATTTGGTCGTTTTGAACACATTTGCAGAAACTAAAGCAAGTTTTTGATTACATGAGATCAACTTTTTCTAGCTGAAATGTTTCAGTAGATAAAAATATAATCTACAAGGCCAGAGTTTCCCAACAAACCATGAGAAAAAAATACCCGTGCCAGAGCAGCATATTCTCCAAAGTTTAGCTTTGGGTTCAGGAGTTTGAGAGACATACCTACGTTTGAAAAGTTTGAGCAATACCATTGTTTCTAAAAAAAAAATTATGTCATAGAAGTACAAATGCTTGCTATTGTTTTTCAAGATCATAAACATTAGGATTTTGTATCTCTGCTTCTGTCTCCTTGAACCCCAGTGGGCCTCAGCAGATGGCCGCCAGCACACTGAGCCTGGTTCTGCTGGAGGTTTCTTCCTGTTAAAGGGAGTTTTTCCTCTCCACTGTCGCTACAAGCATGCTTAGTGTGAGGGATTGCTGAAGAGTCAATGAGTCGATGCAATCAGCTGGTTTTCCTTAGATAGAAACTTTGAATCAATTTGACTGGATGATCTGGAGAACTATAAAGTGCCTTGAGATGACATGTATTGTAAATCTGCATTATAGAAATAAACTGAATTGAAAATTGAATTGATAGGTTCCTGTTTTTGCTTCTTCTGTTATCACTAAAACATAAATATGGAGATAAATAAACTGGGATCTACAATGTGGTTAGAGATATTGGGAGACTGTGATCAAAAGCCAAGGAAATGTTTTCATATAAATCTGACAAAATATTTAGTAAGGACCTAAATATAGCTGTATGACTTGGCCCCAGGTGTAACTTTAACAAACACACTGCTCCATTTAGGTGTCCTATTTAGAAAAGGGAGTCAATTGGTATCTTTTGATGACCCTCTTTGGTTTTAGCAGAAGTGCATTCTTGTGAAGTCAACATTATATACAGTTTTTCCAGAATTTCTCATGGATTATCAGACTGTTGTATTTCTTTTATTTATTTTAGAAATAGAAGCATCTATAGAGGATATCATTAAAACTCGAGGTGAACCAGCAGTCTGCTTCAGAACGTAAACGTCCTGCTCTGTAACAACTAGGAACCTTTCCCAAATAATAATAAATAAAAAAAATGCTCATAAAATCATCCTGGGCTTGTCTGGGATTAAAACCTGCAATCATGAGATTTCTTTCACCTAAAGCAAGACCGGCCAGACTCAGTATGTTAATCAAAAAAACTTTATACTTTAGCTTACTTTCAGTATTCTTTTTACAAAACAATATTTATAAAGGGATTTAGCATAATACATGGGCTATTTTACGATGTGCAATTTGATGAAAGATTTCTATTTTGAAAATGTGTGCAAGCTCAAATGTTCAGATTCTGCTGTGCATGTCTGCATGTTGAAAGCACAAACGGAGCCCTCAGACAGAGACTTGCTCTGTTAAAATGAAACAACCAAAAACTGACTGAACATTTTAGATCACAATGTGGCTGCTTGAGCTCAAGGGGAACACATAGTATGTCAGAATTTTAAAGATTAGGGTTTCTTTTGAGGTACTTTAAGAGTCAGTCATGGTATTTGTAAAGTGTTTTTTTTTTTCTTATTGCCACTTCGAAATAAAAAATGGCACCCACATCACACTAATGGGCACACATAGCACACTTAATTATGACAGTAAATCAATAGATGTGGGTGAGATGAAAGATGTGGCTGTTTTTTTCAATTTGAGAAAAGAAAAAGTGGTCTTTCTTAAGATCTTTAAAACTATTTCCTCCCCTATGTCACTGTTCAACAGCTGCTGACTTTCACAAGGTGTCAGCAGAGGTAAAAGCTTTTTCTTTTAATTGACAGGAAGGTCAACGGGGTCTAGTCACCTTCTCCAGGCACCGTTCAGGTGAAAAACATCTCCAGCATCAGTTTGCCTCTGGGCCTTTTGCTGAACGGAAGCGCTTCTTCTGGATTTGATCTTTTCCTCGCTTTCTGTCCCTGCCTCTCTCAAGGCCTCTAACACCTCTAACTCTTTTCTAAATTCAGCAGATGATGTGGGATTTTAAGTGATGCTTGAAAGCAGGGAACACATCATCCTATATGGGGTTCAGCTGGAAAAAAAATGATTGATCATTTTCAGAGATGTTTCCACATTTAATGTCACTGAATTTATTTAATAATATAGTATGCAGAATGTGTTGTTCATTGAAAGGGCTGTTTTTTTTACCTTGTTGTTTAAGCCTGCCTTTACTGAGACCCTTTAGTCATAATCCTTCACCTTTTTTTTAAGTAACCATTTAGACATATCTTTATCATTTAAGATCATCAGTTTCTTTTTTTTTTTACAAAATTTAGCTTAATCGTAGTATGGAAAATAGAAAAATATGGCAATTGAAACTTTGGAAAATAAAACAGAATCAATAAATTTAGGCTGCAGCTCTCATCGTACATGGCTTAAAATATTTCCTCATTATACTGTGTTATCATTTATTCACTCTGAACAGTGTAAACCACCTATAGGTTGATTTAATTGAATTCAGTATGCAGTGCTCTTTCTGCATAAGTCCATGCAAACTGATTGCTTTTCGGGAGTCTCTTGGCACTAACCTCAACTTGTCAGAGAAAATATTCCTCAGCAAGTTCAGTTCTCCTTTTTCTTCACCGTTACTCTGAGCACTTTCTCTTAGGGGCAGGTGTAAGCAGCGCTGAAATTTTAACCTGGAGTATACGATAAAAATATTCAGATAAAACATACTTTTTATTCCACCAGGCTTTTACTTTTTCTTTTTTTGGTGGGATGTTATCTTCCCTCGGATGGGGGTTAAGGAAACCTTAAATGCATGCAGTCAATCAGCAGTAGACAGATTAACAGATATTGTCTTAGCATCTCTTAAAGAAATATGAAGCAACAAACAGCAAGATAGCATTTTTTTTATTAGTACAATGTATTTATTTATACATATGACATAATATAGCATGCTAATTCACAACATAAGTCATTGACTTTGCTGAAATTACTTATCCTGGATAAAGCTATTTAAGTTGCAGCAATTCCTCATGCAGAGGCACTGCAAATCTCACAGTAGCTGAATAACTACTACTATAACATCATTTAAAAAGGTGTTGGGAAGACTGAGCAGCAGAAAGGAAATCATAGCAGAAAAAATTAGACAGCATTTGTTCTTATATGTGTACTACACCATGGCAGGGTCAATTCTGTTCAAACTGCAATGGATTGAGCTTTGTTTTTTTATACTTCTCTGTTTTATGTAGTTGTTTGTTTTTGTATCTTTTTTATGCCGTGTGTTTATGTACAAGGTTAAAAACAAATCAACAACAATATATTACATATTATATATTATAAAGACCATTGTATCCGGTGGCATTACCTAATCTTTTTATGACAAAATGCCTGTTTTCCTGTTCAGCATGCTTATGAAGGCATTAGACTCTTTTAGAATCAGATTGTCAACATACATCGATATACAAAATTCTGACAAAAAATGTTGCTAGCTTTTTAAATTATTATACATTTAATGTTAGAACTATCTAATTTTATCCTGTTATTCACTCTCCTCGTTAACATCAATCATCACTTTATATGCCAAACACAAAGCCATTTGAGCTCAAGATAGACCGGTAAATGCAATAAAATCTGTTTCTAACTTGAATTAGTGAGAGGTTGCTGCCATCTTTATCCTGTTTAAAGAAATTTCTTTTAGCTAAAATAAGCAGAATTTATTTACCCAGGTACCAGTACGTGTTGTAAGCAGCAATCATTAACGTTACATCTGGCTTGCAGGGATGTTGTTCCTGTTTTCTCTGCTCCCTTAGTGCAGGTGCAGGTTCCCGGGGGCATGGATATGCGTAATAGGTTGCTTAATCAAGAGGCTGAGCTTTGCCTGAGGGACTATCTAAAAGTAGCACTTAGTTTATGAGTCGCAGTTTCTCTCACGTCTGAGTTAAATGCTGCAGCTTATTCAGTCTCAAGGACTTGTCACCAAAAAGCATTTACCTATTGGAGTCTGTGGGCGTTCTCGCTCTTTGTCCAACATTCTTCTCTATTTCCTGCTGCTTCACATTACCTATGACAACTGAAAGAGGGAATTCATGACCAGGAAAGAAAGACTGCAGACAATTTGAGACCTAATTACTCCTTCCTAGAGTGTACTGGTTCAACGCTGTTTCCTTAGAGACAATATGACTTCTGGTATTGTGCTTTTTAAACACTGGTTGTGGTATCTGGTATGTATTTAAACAAAGCATACATAAGCTGAATAAATTTAATTATATGGCATGCTTAAATATATTTGAGCAGAAAATGTAGTTTAGTTTGGGAGTGGAAGATGTTTGATGTCCTCGCCATTTTTGCCATTGTTTTATCATAAGTCTGTAAATATTTCAGCGTGATCTTCATCATTGGTCCAGCTGAGGTGATGGAAATGTGGCAAACCTACCATCTACCCAAAAAAAGACAGCTAAACATAAATGTTGAAAGCAGAATTTGATGTTCTCACAACCTCAGGCAATGTTGTGAAAAGGGTCTTCAAATAAATCAACCTTTTATTGCATATTCAGGTATTAGAAAATCCAATCATGAGTTTGACTTGAATAATAAAGAGGAGAAATCTTATTAGGACAGAGGTATAGGCATAAGTACATCGCTTGTAATGGGTTTGCACAAGATAAAGAAATCTACTTGAAATGTAAATAAGAGCAAACCTGGAGGAAAATCAAACAGGGGGATCTTGCAATGAGAGACCATGGTATTAAATAACGAAGAAGGTGAGTGTGAATAAGTGAACGAGGAAGAGCTGCGAAGCATTACCTGAGGCACTATGGGAGAATAGCTCAGGGAATTGAAAAAAAACAAAAACAAAGTAAGCTACAACAAAGCACAGGGGAAATAACTGAAGATGAGTTTAGAAAAACAGAGAATGATGCAACAGCAAACAAACAGAACATCAGTGACCGAAGAGGTATGTAAAAGTACAAAGAAATTCCATAACAGCCTTGAAGGTCAAATAGAAAGAAGTGTGTCCAGAGCAGTTTTATCGCATGTGTTGGTAGATTATCCTTTCTTTTCTCTTTGTGGCTGGTCTGAATTGAGCTAAAAATGCTCCAATTAATAAAAATCGAGAGAATTTTACAGTATGCTGGGTGCCTCTAGTGACCTCAGTGTAGTCAAACGTTCTCTCACAGCATCAGTTGGATTTAATATACCAAAGTATCAACGGTTTGTTTTCTCTGTTGTATAGCTTTAATAGAGTTCCCGAATGCAATAAAGCTGATTCAAAGCATTGTTGTTGTTTTTTTAAGAAATATTTTATTTCATAAAACAACAAACTCTAGCTAGTTGCACAGTTTAGTATAGCCACAACTCCAGATGGAATTCCATATCATTATTACCGCAGGCAGAGAGACCTACAGCTCGAACCTCGCCGGCTACGAGCCATGAGCCAAACCCAGTAAAACCCACATCCTAAGGGCAATGTTTCCCACCCGGACGGCAGAAAAGACCCGGTTCTTGGACCATTCGCTCAGATGCGTAGCCAGAAAAGTTTTATAAGGGTGGCCAGGCATTAACCAATGAACACTGAGGGGTGGCCGAAAGCGGATAGGCGCCAGAACCTCAGGGTCAATCTATACTGTTTCAACAGGAAAATTAACAACCACAACATCCATATTCGCTAAATAAAGACTAACTACACTTCCTTCTGCCTTTCTAAAAAAATAGACGCATATATTTGAACATCCGTGTTTTCTAGATTAAAAGGTATTGTGGAAACAAATCTTTCAGGTTAGAGTTCTGGGGCGAACATCTTATCCATTATCATAACTTACCTACTTTTATCAATAATCATTATGCATAAAATTGCATTTATGAGTACTAATATGTACATAAATTGATTATTTAATACATTTTTACTAAAATAGTTATCTATGATTTCACTGAAGACTCCTAGATGACCTGCAGAGACATCATCTTTACCCCATAAAACACAAAATCTATTTCTGAAAAGAGCATGAATTCTGTACTTATCGTCTTTAATATTAGGACATTGATGTGCATGTCATGTTTGGTCTTAGGTTACTAACCCACATGCAGAACACACAGACACAGGAGAAAAAGTTCAAAGGTTTATTGAACAACACAGTTGAATAAAGAACCGATGCAAGGGATTATCAGATCCAGGACTGGTCACGACTGGGTTCACTGCAGAGGGGGACAGAGTGGTTAGCTGAAGTCCAGGTAATTTGCAGGATGAATGAGTGCAGGTCTGTACCTGTTCTGGAGTTTGAGCAGAGCGGCAGAGAGGGGGGAACCAGGAGGGTCCTGCGAGGCTGTCGGCAGGCTGAGGGCCCAGAGGCGTGAGGCAGAGCTTTGGTTTGAGAGTTGGCGTGGTTCTGATTTTGAGTTTCTCTTTCAGGTTCTTCTTCTTCAGAGGCGGGCAGGCAGGTCTTTGACAGGGTTTGATTCTCAGGGTTCTTCAGAGATCAGACTGACAGGTTTCCAACAGAGAAACTCTTCCAGGTTTCAGGTTTCAGGCAGGTTCAACCTGGGAAGCAGAGAGAGACAAGACAGATCAGGTTTTCTGGGAGTCAGAGATTCAGACAGGCAGGTTGGCTCAGGCTTGCTAACCATACCTGGCAAACACTCTGGCACTGGAATGAAGTCCTCCGCCTCTCTTAAATACTGGTCTCCTGATGAGCAAACAAGCTGCAGGTGGTGTAGTCAGCTCCAGCTCCAGGAGACCTAGAACGCCCTCTCTGGTGGAGAAAAGTGGACAAACCTCCAGATCCCAACATTTTCAGTGCATAATTAACAACGGTGTTTACTTCTCAAGTAAATGTACGAAAAAATTGAAATGTTTTGAATATTCCACTTGAGAGAATTACTGCTGCCAACAGCTGTAGAAGGGAAATAATTAGTAGGTGGTGGCCACAGGGGTGGCCAGAGATTGGCTAAAAATAAAATAAAAATAAAGGGTAACCGAGGGAGCTCCTTATTAGCAGTGACGTACATCCTGCTATGCAGAACCGCCAGCTGTCACGCCTGACCGCAGCAGCATGCTGTTAACTGAACCAAATCCAGCCATCAGAGCTAACTCATCTGAATCCTGTGATCCCCTTGTTCAAATAACAGGTTAGACTCTGGTTTAAACTAACTAAAGCACAGCACCATCTGGAAAATGTTCTGAAAGACAAATGAACTTCCACCGCCTCTGCATAAGATCAAAAAACATTTTTACTAGCGGTGATTCAACCAGCGAGCATTAAATAAAACCACTAAGACTGCTTCGTATTGCTTCCTATTTGTCCGCAGTAAAGGATAAAAACTCTATCAACAAGATGAACAAATATGGACTCACTATGTAAGATGAATGCTTCCTGACTAAACTGATGTCACTGCATCCCTCAGTGGGTCACGTGACCGAAGAATTTTGGGTTGTCTGCTATCTAAGTGAAATATTTTATACTATAACCAACAAAATGCTGGAATTGCTTTCACTTGTGATGTATTCCATTTGTACAAACTATAAGGTTAGAAACTATAAGTATGGGTTTTCTTTTTGAACTTTTAAGTAGCCCTAAAACAAAGCAAACTAGTATCACACAGCACAAACATTTTTTCTTATAGTTACATAATAAAAAATTAACATCTCTAATAATTCATTTTAAATAACTAAATATAACACACCCATCTCGGTAAAAACTAATCTAAAAGGTCTTGTAAGTATGTTTTAGGAAAAAATCTACATACTTATATTTTATTTATTTTTTTTTTTACAGTATTTTAATTTATACTTTTCCAAATATTAAACATTTTCTTTTAGTGTCTTTGCTGGTTACTATAGCATGACCAAGCAAAGAGACTATGCTCCTACTGTTGTTACTAGTTGTAAAATAATAGATCAGGATGAAAAAATGAGACAGTTTTCATGTAATTGTTTTCTTCTCTTTGAAGTTGGTGAAAGCTGAAAGAGAAAGATGTGAGGATACCCAGAGTCATGAGGGAGGTTGGTTTGCTTGGAAGATTGCTGAAATATTAGACTCCTATCAAAGATGAGAGTTAGGAGAAACAACCTTAACATTCATCAGATCATATTTTTGCCAGAAGGAGAAAACAAATGCTTTTACTTTAGAGTCCAACTGTTAATTTGCTGCCTATTTAATCATATTAAATTCCCCAGATTTATGAAAGTTTTGGAAACCTGATATGTAAGAAGATTAAATTCTTTCCTCTTTGTCACACTTTTGCCATCAGTGCCAGTAAAGGTAGCCTTGTCTGTTTCATGATCTCAGGTAACAGAGGCAGGAATCCAAAATCCAACTTAAAATGTAACATAAAACTAGAACCATGGAGACATAACGGTAAAACAAGCATGAAGAGTCAGGGAAAGATGAGGAACCAGCACTGAAGAACTGCACAGGGAGAGTATTTATAGTTGACTGAACAAAGACAGGACTAATGAGTTGATTGGGAGCAGGTGTGAACAGAGGCTTCTAGGAAAAGAGGTAAGGAAAAGGAAACCACCACAAGAGGGCAACAGAGAGCAACTAAATAGAAGCCTAAGAACTCAAATACATCCCAAAACACAAGAAAATAGGAATTAAACCAATAAAACTAGAAAACAAACAAAAACATGAATCAACATGAAACTGAAAACTCAAAGGAAACTTAACAGAACCAAGACCATAAGAAGATTATTTTCATTTATGAAGGTAAATTTGTTTAATTATCATTTAATCATAAAAGTTTGCTTCAATCACAAAATATATTTTCAATAAAAAAAAAATAAAAACTTTTCAATCAAAGAAAAAAAGTATTTGAATGCAAAAATATATTTGAGACTCAAAAAAATACATTAGAACACTGCTTTTCTTGGTCATAAACAACTTTTTGGGAATTGAATGATTAAGACACAAATGTCCTACCCATGTGTGGCTCAAACACAAAATAGATTATTTCAACCAAAGAGAACATTTTCAATAATAAAAAGTGCTCAAATGCAATTTTTGGCGTTTCAAATATTTTATTTGCTTTCAAAAACTATTTTCTATGATTGAAAATTCTATGATTTCATTGAAGTAACTTTTTTATTGATTCTGTTGTTTGTTTGAAGCAACTTCTTTTTTTATTGACTAATAAAGACACAAATGTCCTACCCATTATATGGTCCAATCAAAAAACAATGTTACTTCAATTAAAAAAGTTGCTTTACCACAAAGACTGGACTTCTATCAAATAAAACATTTTCAATCAGCAGTGTTCAAATTTATTTTTTTGAGTCTCAAATATATTTTTGCATTCAAATACTTTGATTGAAAAGTTTTTTTTACTGCGAATATATTTTTTGATTGAAGCAACCTTTTTTTATTGAATGATAAAGAAACAAATATACCTTCATATTTCATTTAAGGTTAAAAAAATAGGCACATCACATTGCATGTTCAGTATGAAGTCTATAAATCACATAATATAACATATTATTCAAATCGATCACAACAAAATTAATTTGTTAATGGGGCATAATAATGCTGTAGTCAGATATTAAGAATATTACACATGCACACACAAACACTATCTGATGTGCCAAAAGAGCTAAATTGGTGAGGTACATGTAATATATTGTTATGGTTATTACATTACAGGCATTATTATGGTTCTGTGATGGCGGGGAACACAAAATTGACTTCAGTTTTTTCAGCCTATCAGCAATCCAGTCAATACAGAGAGATCGGTGATCTGGAGTAGTAGTTTACTATTTAATGCAGAGGTTAATCTGCGACTTGGGCTACGTTCACACTGCAGGCCATGATGCTCAATTCCGAAATTTTTATTTTTTGCGTTGCCGTTTCCATATGCTACTTGTATATGATCTCCTGTGTGAACTGCATTCATGCAACCTAAGTGTCCCCCATGTGCAGTAGAGGACGCAATGACGTCTCAAGCAAGCGTGCTCTGCGTTTACAAAAGTAAACATGGATGGCAGTGCTGGAGAACATCTAACGATCTTTCCCAACCTTAAAAACTCAATCTTTCCAAGATGGTGAAACATAAATACTGCTCTCTGCATTATGGTCCACCATTGTTGTTGTTTTTTCTTGCCACTGTGTAGCAAGAAGCAGAAGAGTGACCACTGTCGGGTATTAATGACATTCAGGTCGGATGAATGCGACCTGGCTTTTCAGACACAAGTCGCATTTGAAAAGATCAGATTTGTATGGGATTCAGGACCACATATCCAAGTGGCCTGGGTCACATTGGAAAAAAATGGATCTGTATTGTTCAAACTGCCATGAAAAGAACAGATACAGTTTGCATATGGGAAAATGAATCTGATTTGGGTCACTTCCGGGTGCGGTGTGAACATAGCCTTAGACTAACAGTGAGTTTATTTCTCAAATGTGATTTCCCTCATCAGCTGTTGGCCACAGACAAGATATTTATTTTTTTCCTGCTACAATCTGTGGTTTCTCTCCACAGTCAATATAGGTGGCAGTATATGTGATTTTTAAACATGTAGTGCAATACTGTTTGACACAGTGTAAGGTTCTGGAGCATGAATGGCTTGATTAAGGTAACAGATTTAGGCTTTTGAGAAATATGCTTCAAAGTCTTAGGCTACATTCACACTGCAAGGCCTTGATGCTCAATTCTGATTTTTTTTTTTCACTTGAAAAGAACAGATTCCCTTTCATATTTTGTGAAATATAGACTATATATTTCTGTGTATATCCCTCATATATATATATATATAAGTTTTTATATATATTCTATCTTATTTTCTCTCCACAGTTTTGTTTTGTGATTTTTGTCTGCACCAACAACACCAAGTCAAATTCCTTGTAAGTGCAAAATATGCCTACTTGGCAATTAACACTACAGGCCTTGATTCCTTGATTCTGATTCTGATTCTGAACTTGTATGTGATCTCCTGTGTGAACTGCAGTCATACAACGCAGTGTCCCACATGCGCAGGGTCCTGTGGACATCAATCACGCCACAGGCCAGCGCGCTCTTTTTCCCAGAAGTAAAGATGGATGGTAGTGCCGGCGCGCGAATCTAGCTTGTCTTTTCCAACCATAAAACACAATCTTTCAATATGGTTAAACATAAATACTGCTCTCCCCATCATCATGCCGTTGTTGTTGTTTTTCTTGCTGCTTCTGCGTAGCAAGACCCAGAATAATGACCTTTGTTGTGTATTAATGATGTTCAGGTCGGATGAATCCGACCTGGCCGCTCACACACAGGTCCCATATTTGAAAAAGATCAGATTTGTATCGGATTCAGGACCACAATGCCAAGTGTCCTGGGTCGGATTGGAAAAAATCGGATCTCTGTTGTTCAGACAGCCATTAAAAGATCAGATCCAGGTCGCATGTGGGCAAAAAAATCGGATTTGGGTCAACTCAGGTACAGTGTGAACGCAGCCTTTGTCTTCAGAATGAAAACTATTATTAGTCTTAGTCACATTTTAGTCATTCCTATATGTGATAGTTTTCGTTTGGTTTTAGTCAACTAAAACTTAAAAAGGTTTTAGTCTAGTTTTAGTCAGTTTTATGTTGCAAAATTTACAATTTAAAATAACAACCAGATTATTTACCAGACTCTTGCCTGAATACTGCAGTAGCTGGGTATAGAATGTTGCCATGCAGTTCATCATTGCTACTGGGCAAAAAACATTTATTTATAGAATTCAAATAAACATTTTTTATGAATTAATACCCAACTTTATACAAATGTGTCTCACAAAAACTGTGAAAGTGGCAGATCTAGTTCAACACATCATATTGGTTAATATAGTAGACAGACAAGCTGACAAAATGCACAATAAATTAATGGTTTTAGACATACAAGGTTTCCATCCCAAAGCAAATACTTCCTGATCTACTATGATTTATGCATTACACACAGATCTACAAATCTTCATTACTCCACAAAAGCAAAGAATGAACATGTTCTTCTTTCTACTTTTGGCTTTATTTCTTCAATTTCCTGCTCGGTTGCCATAGTAGATTTAAATTCACAGTGTTTTGACATAAAAAAAATATACAGAGCGAACCCACATAATTGCCTTGTAATGCCAAGGTGATCCAGACCTAAATTTAATCATTATGTCAGCTAAAATGTTGAAATATTCAAAGGAAACATAGAAAATGTTTTATTGACAATACAAGGAAACATTTACATCATATTCAAATAAATAGAAACGAGAAATATGAGAACGAAATATTTAAAAATCTATGTATCTTTTCACCTGGGTCTTTATCCAAAATTAAACAGTATGCAATTAAATTTTTTTTTTTGATACAATTTAGGATTCCTTTTGGTAGAATTTAGAGAAGGTTTAGCTTCACCTCTTCTGAGCTGGAAGAAATAAAATCTTAATATTTAGACAAAACGATTGTTTACGCCTGGCAGAGGATGACCAGCCACATATAGTTTATTAAGTAGCGAGGGCAGGAAGAGCCATACTGCTGAGAGCAAACCATCACAAGCGCAGCACGAGGAAAGATGCATTTCTGCACAAGCACAGAGATGAGTTTGTTGGAGTTGAGCACGCAGAACTGGCTTCTTTTCAACCCCTGCCGCTGCTGCCGTGATCCATCTGTGGTCATTCAGAATGTGCATTGCTGCATGCCAGTTGGGCTGCGTGACCAAACAAGACGTAGAAGCACGGCTGCTACTGCTTAGCAGATTACAGCACACTGCATTTTAAATGTCTGACCGAACACCCACTTACATTTTTATTTAGTCTCATCTCGTCAGCGGAAACTCACACCAATGAGTTGCCAAGTTTTTGTCAACAAAGATCCACGATTAGCTCATCAGTTTTCGTTATCGCCATGAAAAAATGGGTGTCAACGAAATAATTTCATCATCACCATCATTGACAACATTGCTTATAGGAAATATGGGCTGGGCCTTTCTATTTGTTTTTTTCCCATATAGGTATTCACCTTGAAGCTCTCCCTATGGTGCCATTGTGCCATTTCTTTTTCAGGCAGACATAGTGTATATTAAAATTTAACCCTTTATTGACTTCTCTAGATTGGGCGGCTCGCCAACTGGGACCAGCCTGCTGGATTCTCTGTAAAGATAGAAACTCAGGCTAGTGATCATTAGACTCAAATGGGGAACAATAACGAGCATGTGAGTCACTAACCTGGTTCTTAGTTCTGTCAGTGTCCAGATGAGGGAGCCGGAACCAGTCGGATTACTTCTCCACAGCATGCAGTGGGGGCTGCCCAGACAGTTCCAGGAGTGAGGCAGAGCAGACTGATGAGTGGAAACCAGCAGACTCAGAGGAGCAGAATCCTGCAGTGGGCAAAATAAGTGCACACCCAGAATAGGTTGGCAAACCATCACAGAACAACACATAGTTGACAACCATGCACACACATCAAAGGGCAATTTGGTATTCCTGTTTTTGGACTGTGGGAAGAAGCAGGAGTACCCAGAAAGAGCCCATGCAGGCAATGGGAGAACTTGCAAACGGCATGCAGAAAGACCCGGGTCCTTCTCCAGGGTTGAACCCAGGACGTTCTTGCTGCAAAGTAACAGTACTACATACAGTACCACCGTGCAACCCACTTTTCTGCAGTTTGCTTGTTTTTTCTGCACCTAAAGCTATTAAAAGATTTTGACTTCCCTCTAAAAATAATGCCAAGTTAAAATAAAATATGTTTTAAGAAAAATATTGTTCCTTATGTTATACATTTAGATTTTCTGGTTCCTCCAAAAATCAGCATAACAAATACCCTCCTGGTCTAATTATTCATGTTTGTTTTGCTCTGCTATTTCTACCATTTCAATGTATTGAAAGATGCCGTTCTTTAAGTGCACAGTACTGGTGACTAATTAGTTACAAAAACTGAAATATCGCTCATGAAATCTACAAACTCAAGTTTGACACAGACTTCAGATTATACCTGTTATCTATGAATGGTCTGTTTAAATTCATTCCAACATGCTATCCTGAAACCAGGAGCAGAAGGTTTCCCCAGCCTGAGGCTAAAAGAAATGCTGTTTCTCTTCTTAGCTCAGATTCAGAGTATTAAAGGTTCCTGTTGAAGCTTATTGAAATCGTATTCAAATCAAATGGGGGCAGATGGTGCCCTGCAGCTGTGAGAGCAGTTTAGTTCTACAAAGAAGATAGCTCCAGAGATTATCCTAATTGTGAGAACATATTTATCAAATCTAGATTGAGTCCAGGATTAAAGTAGGGAGACCACAAAAATGTTACAGTTGCATGTTTTTGCATGTAGGATTTTTAACCACTTGGGTTGGTTGTTTGTAGATGAACATATTTACAAAATGTATTCATGAATGTTGATGTAGGAGTGCTGTTCTAGTGGTTAGGGCAGAGAGCTTGGAAGTCTGAGGTTCTGAGTTCGAGCCCCACTCCCACACACTGCCACTCTGGGTCTCTGAGCAAAGGACCCATAACCCTAACAGTGCTCTCCATGCGCCCCACGATTGCAGCCGATGGGTTAAATGCGAGGTACATTTCTCCAATGTGAGAGATCAATAGAGTTCAATCATTATTGAATTCAAGTTGTAACCTGGAGGGTGTACAGGTGCTGGTCATAAGAATTAGAATATCATGAAAAGTAGATTGATTTCCCGGTAATTCCATTTTAAAAGTGAAACTTGTATATTATATTTCATACATTACATACAAACTCATATATTTCAGATGTTTATTTTGTTTAATTTTGATGATTACAAATGACAACAAATGAAAATCTCAAATTCATCATATCAGAAAAATTAGAATATTGTGAAAAGGTTCCAAAATTGATGGCCCCTGGTGCCACACTCTAATCAGCTAATTGTAACTCAAACCACCTGCAAAAAGCCTTTAAAATGGTCTTTCAGTCTAGTTCTATAGGCTACACAATCATGGGGAAGACTGCTGACTTGACAGTTGTCCAAAAGGCGACCATCGACACCTTGCAAGGAGGGCAAGACACAAAAGGTCATCGCTAAAGAGGGCTGGCTGTTCACAGAGCTCAGTGTCCAAGCAAGCATTAATAGAGAGGCTGAGGGAAGGAAAAGATGTGTGGTCGAAAAAGTGTACAAGCAAGAGAGATAGCACGCACCCTGGAGGATTGTGAAACAAAACCCATTCAAAATGTGGGGAGATTCACACAAAGAGGTGGACTGCAGCTGGAGTGAGTGCTTCAAGAACCACCACACACAGACCGTATGAAAGACATGGGTTTCTGCTGTATGCATTCCTTGTGTCCAAGCCACTCTTGAACCACGAACAGCGTCAGAAGGCGTCTTGCCTGGGCTAAAGAAAAACAGGACTGGACTGCTGGTGAGGTGGTCCCAGAGATCATGTTCTCTGATGAAAGTAAATTTTGCATTTCAGCTTTGGAAATCAAAAGGTCCCAAGTCTGGAGGAAAGAAGGAAGGCACTTCATCCGCGTTGCTTGAAGTCCAGTGTAAAGTTTCCACACAGATCAGTGATGGTTTGGGGTGCCATGTCATCTGCTGGTGTTGGTCCATTGTGTGTTCTGAGGTCAGGGTCAGCAGCCACATACCAGGAAGTTTTAGAGCACTTCATGCTTCCCCGCAGCTGACAACTTTTGGAGATGCAGATTTCATTTTCCAAGCAGGACTTGGCACCTGCACACAGTGCCAAAGCCACCAGTACCTGGTTGAAGGACCATGAGCCCATCCCTGTTCTTAATTGGCCAGCAAACTCTCTTGACCTTAACCCCATAGAAAGTATCTATGGAGGGTATTGTGAAAAAGAAAGAGAGATGCAATACACCAGACACAACAATTCAGAAGGCTAAAGCCACTATTGAGAGCAACCTGGGCTATCATAACACCCTGAGCAGTGCCACAGGAGCCCCGGCGACTCCATGCCACTTGCCGCATTGCAGCAGTAATACAGGCCCAAAGGAGGCCCAACTAAATACTAGGTGCTGTACATGCTCATACTTTTCATGTTCATACTTTTTCAGTTGGCCAACATTTCTATCAAATCCCTTTGTTTTTATTGGTCTTCAGTAATATTCTAATTTTAACTATTATGATGAATTTGAGATTTTCTTTGTTTTTGTAATTTGTAATCATCAAAATTAAACAAAATAAACATCCTGAAATATATATGAGTTTGTATGTAATGTATGAATATAATATACAAGTTTCACTTTTTAAATGGAATTACTGAAATCAATCTACTTTTTCATGATATTCTAATTTTATGACCAACACCACTGTAATACGTAATTTACAGAGTGAGTTTGGCGAAAAAGGTAAATGGTCCGCCATCCATTTCACTAAAAAGCAGTAGAGCAGGTAGACCACGCCCCTGGAACCTGCAGCAGTCTTAAAGCTTTGCTCTTCGAGTAGGCATACGCCCTGAAGATGCTACTCAGCAGTGAGGCGCAGCAGCTATTTTGTAGATTAGGGGCTTTAGGAAGGACATTACAGAGGTTGACTGTTAGCTGTATCAGCTCCAAAAATATTTCTGTGTTTATGATCATTGTTCTGTTGTAATACCCAGTTCTGACTGGGTTCAACTGAATTCAGAAGCAGACATAGAAAAAGAAAAAGAGATACAAAAGGCAACTGTCAACCAGCTCCAAAGGCGGCCCTTTCCAGGAAACACATAGAGCTCCGAGCCAGCTCCCATGTCAGAGGATAAAAGAAAGAACATCCAGTTAGTCACAATCAGAGAACCAGGACTTCACTGAAAAAACAGGCCAAGCTCCAATATCTATAAACAAAAGGTGTTGATGGCAGCAGCACGGCTGATATTTCTCTCCAGGATGGTGGCACAGCTAAACAGCAACAGACCAGATGAAGCTACCAAGATAAAAAAAAATTAGAGCGAGATCATAACGTAAGAAATTTAACAAATGCTGCAAAATGAGAATAGAAATAGAATGAAGCAGAATGACGAAAAATTATCCATGTCCTCCAGCAGTCTAAGCCTATATCAGCATAACTACAGTGATAGCTCAGGAGTGTACGGACATAGCCTATATCTTGTGCAATACTTTTTTAAATAGTTTAAGCTGATTTTTACATATCTGTCTTTGTTTTATCTTTGACCCCATTCATGCTCTATTTTCTCACTGTACATGTATAATGACAATGAAGGGCAATTTAATTGATTTGATTACTTATATTGTTTAGTTTATTTATAATTTGGAAAAGTGTCTGATTAATTCCATCTTAAGTTATGATTCCTTTAAGATGTTTTAGTTCTCTTACTTGGCAAACTTTTAAAACTCAAGGACATGCAGCTCTCAAAAACTTGGTTCCGGAAGAATTTTTATTTATGTTTCTTAATGCTGAAAAAGGAATGTTAATAATAGTCATTCAGAATTTATCCATCAAATGAATTTAACAAACGCCTATGAACCCAGCTAATACAGCCGTAACCTCCAAATTCTATCTTACAAACCACACTAAAATGAAATGAAGGAAAGGCAAATATATATATATATAAAATATGAAATTATAAAAAACACAAAATCAAATTGCCAACCTTGGTTTTTAAATTGAAAGATACGGGTCTGTACAATTACAACTTGAATGGTAAGATAAAAAACTGTAAAGAGAATTTAGACCTAAACCTAAAGCAAAATTAAACAACAGCAAAAAAATCAATATAGAGTGAAGAGCAAGAGGGTCAAGAAAAACATTACAAAATAAGGAGTAAACAAGCTAACCTTGTCAAATACCAAGAAATAAAAACTTAAAGGACTTGATGTGTTATATGAAATGACACACCTGACTTGATGCTTTCATTAGTAATGGCTCTTGTTTAAATGGCTCCACTGGTGAACCTTGACAGCAACAGACTATTTTCCTGTGGTCCTTGCCTTGAGATGGATCAAGTATCATTATTATCTTTCACCAGAAAGCACAGTATTTTAAAAAGTTATATAATGTTAAAACTAAACACTGACATCAGATCAGAAAGGGAACTCAAAGCACCAACTATGAATGATGCAGTCACTATCATGGGGGCCTGAAAGGCGTCATAGTTCCCTTCACACTTATCTTAGCTCCGTAGTAAAGATTTGTGTAAAAGTTTAAAATTAAATTTATACATATAGGTAGCATATTCTTACGCCGTTTTGATTATTATTTTATTTACTCAAAGAAAAAATCTAATGTTAGGAAATAACAGAGTCACTTCATCATATCATCTGATTTTCCCATCTACCCATGGGGTGTGTCTAACGCCACTGATCGGCCAGTTTCTAATAAAAAACTACTGGTAAAATAATTAAGAAGTCAAATATTTTATTAGGTTTTGAACCTGACATTTCCCTTTTTTAATTTTATCTTTTCTTTCGTTTTTTTTCTTTCCAACAATTGTGTGTATCATATAAGGAACAGATTTCTTACTTGTTCATTGCAAATACAGCAGTCAGTAGAATCCTATTTCTTTTTCATATTGAGTCAACCTGCACTGATATTTAACTTTAAAATCCAACTGGACCTTTATTGTCATCTATAACGTTAAAACTTTGTGTGATTTTTTTTACTGTTCTCCTTTAAGGTGGAATGTACAGAGAGAGAGATATTTTATAGTTCTCCTTTTTAACGATCTTGCTCTATTTTCCTAATTTCTACACTGTGTCACATTCTCTATTCTACATCCATTGATGAAAAACTTCACACTGAGATATCTACAGAAGAACTCTCGTTTTTTTATCCAATTACTCGTTTACTTTTTGATATGGAACATGTTTTGATCTTCTTGAATGATCCAAAGATGTCTGTTTTTTTTTTTTTATTAAAAAAAAATGCTTATGCAAAATTTCTTGATAAAAAGTTTATTTTTCTATGCAATTTCACAAGGTGTCCTGGAAATGATAAAGTCAAACTGGCAAAATACCTCCTTTCCTAGAGCTTGTCTAACTTTTGTTTCTAGTTTTTCTCTTTTATCAATATCTCCCAGGTTCTCTTTTTCAAAAGACACACATTATTTTAATCTATGATTGACTTAAAATCAGCATTAAATTTTAATTATCTACCAAAGGCAGAACAATTAGGACCGTTACTGGAACTGAGCTCTCTGGTGTATGGTATCATCAAATGTAGCAAATAGAGAAAGAGACCATTTTAAATTCACTTTTATAAACTTGGCTCTCATATGAGCGTACAACAGAGCTCTTTCCTCCCATGTATTAGTAAAGACTTTGTAAAACTATAATTGGTCTGTACGTGTTTCCTAAAAACCTATGTAAGATTATTACCTTATCCTGGCCAGTGGACTGTTCAAACAGAGCAGACTGTTCAGTCATACATTTCAAGCGCCCAATCTGCTTGAAAACCAGTTTCACCAGTTTCGTCATTCTAAGCTCTATTTTATTTATTAAATTTACCTGATATCTAATAAGATGATCTTTTTCAAAACTGCATTTTTTTCTAAAGTAAAAAAGAAATTGATGGATCAATAATTGAAGGCAAGACTTCATATTCTGTAATCCATACTTATTTGAGTTACTGTGTAGAAATATGGGGCAACACCTATAAAACCTCGCTGTGACTGTTATGCACATTACAAAAAAGTGCCATCAGAAAGGTTCATAAGCCAGGATTCCAAAATCATACTAACATACTATTTATTAAATTATACTAAAGAAACAATACCTGAAAAGGAATAAATAAAATAGGGAATAGGAAATGGCTTAATGCAAAACCAATAACTAAACAGAAATAAGCAAATGCAACCAAACCTAACAAAACCCAACCATAGGACAGGATACAAACCAAACCAAGCCAAGCGGGGTTCTGAGGAGGTAAGAGAGAGAAGCCTTCTGTCTGTGTGTATATATGTATATTATTGTATATGTATTTTTTGTGTGTGTGAAAATTGGATTAAAAAACATAGTAGTTTAAAGGAAGGTTACTTTAAGTGCAGCTAGAGGGAGAGGAGGTTTTACTTTTTTATACCCTTTTAAGACGAATTACATTAATCGATGTCAGTTCCAGCGGCGGCTGGTAGAGTTTTTCTCTAGGGGGGCTAACAAATTCAAAATAGATGTACACCAAAAACCAATCAGCCATATACTGTATTAACTTATCAGACCAGTATATTGATATGAATACCAACCACAAAAAACATTATAAAAACACTTTATGAAAACAAAACATAATTTCATGTACATATTTATTTGTTGTACATAAATCTTGCCCTTCTGAGGCTTTGTGAAGGAAAATCTGTGTTTTGCATGTTCCTCTATTGTGTCACAAACCTAAAAAAAAATTATGTACCTGTTTAATAATGGAGAAGCTATTAGTCAGCTTAATTTTTTTTGAAATATATAAAAATTATTTATTTTCTGAGAATGTGTTTATCTAAGAGCAAATATGCAAATTAACAAACATCTAGAAAAAGTTGACTATATTATATTATTTTCTATGTGAATCCCAGATTGTTCATTCTTCTTTGCCTTTCCTAAAAATGGCTTTAAATCACTCCTTCCACTCTTTATCCCTGCTGGGTCAGATCCTGACTTTGGAAAAAGGAGGCAGGAAAGCAGAATAAAGCATTAGCCTCACTGTTTGCAGTTAGCCAAGCCTTGTAGCTAAACCAGGTGCTAGAAAAGGAGTGTACCATCTCCATCAAACTTTTTGACTATTATTGTTTTTGTTATTCTCGTTTTACCACCTCCAGCTTCTCTTGGTAATTTTGCTTCCCTTCTGCAACTCGGCCTGTCAATCACCCTCAAAACAACTGTGACAACAGTTCCTGACACCTCAAGCCGCACCAGATACCTGTGTATTGCAGAGGAGCTACTGCGTGTATGTTCAGCTTTGCTTGAGGTCTGGGCAAACATGTATTGCCTAGTGCAGAAATACGTCGCATTCAAGAAAGAAAAATGAATTGACTCTTATCCGTCATTAAAGATTAAATATTTATCTTACACATCTAAAAATATATTATATATTAACATATTATAAAATATAAAATATGTGATAAAATATGATAAAATGTTGACGTGGCAATTTTTTATGTCTAAATAAAGGTGATTGGGTTGGTGGGACGGCTAATTAATAATATCCATTAATCAATGTCAGTTCTATGGCTGTATATACAAATAAGTCTATTTGGTGGAGTTTATTGTTTCTAATTAAGTTCAGGTTAATTTAGTTTGGTCTGACAATTGGACTGTGCATTGATGCTAACCAGTCTCACTTTCATGTGTGTATTAGGTTGATTTATTTATTGCAGTTTGTCCTCATTGTCTGAAACAATAATAATAAGAATTCCTTTTGATTCAAGGCTCTACCCAATTTGTTAATTTGTTGGCTAGAAACAGATAGAACATAATCTGATTTTTTGATGCATTTTGCATACTCCTACAGATGTAAAGTCAATTGCCGCTTTGATACATTAAGGCGTCAACTTCACTTTTATTGTTCCCTGGTGGAAATTTGGTTTGCAGGAAGGTAAAAACATGAAAAAAATCCAAAACAAAATAACAATGTCACAAACACCACATAAACAAGCAACATGATACTATGAGAAGGATATCTTAAAAGGAAGAATCCGATCAGCAAGGAATAACCAATAGATCATTATCTATACCCTAACTGACATTTGTCAGTAAAAAAATAAAAATATTTTTCATCATGATCACTGATTTAACTTCCAGCCATTTTTGTCCAAATATAAGTAACACCTCTCTCCTGACATCTTCCAGCAGTGACGTCACGGTGCAGTAAGCCTAGCGCCATTCTCCCCCACTTTACAAGCAAAATCAACAGGAGAAACATCTGCTAGACACATCTGCAATTAACAATTATTTCAGATTTCCTGAGGACTTCACTATTGAAATTTGCGAGAGTTATAGTTAAACTGACAATGCTCACATGCATGGCAGTTGGATGTTAATAATACACAAAGGTGAAAATAAAAAGTGTTATTTCACCTTTCCATGATCCACCACAGAAGGATTCGTCATTGGATTGCGAACTTGAAGAGGGAGGATTTGCCACTTAACTTCTGGTCAGAGAAAAGACAGGTCATTACCATCACTTGGATAATAGCGCGTTGTGACAAAACACCAGACACAGCACTGAGACTTGCTCAACAGCCGATACCGCTCCGCACCGTGGCGTCACAAACCAGTAGGTGGCAGTAGTGTTCTTTGACAAACATGGATGCCCTCCGATAAAGAGCACATTCAAAATGAAAATTAGTCTAAATGAAAAACACTTGTCATTTGCAATACATGTAAGCATATAATAATTTCATACTTAAAGTACTTTCAGAAGTTTAATGGTTTAAATTATTCAAAGGTCCAATATTTTCTTTCAACTTGCACCCTTTTGCTTTCCCCTGTCTGGGTGTTTGTTGCACACTGAGCCAACTCTGAGCTAATTGAATAGAATAATAAATCATATTTAAAGATATGATGATCCATCACCCGGCATGTCTAAGAGAAATACTTTACAGTTCAAGACTTATTTTGGTTTTAGATCAGTAGACAAGGGTAGCTGCTGCAGATCTTTTAGAAAGATTTAAAAGTTAGAATATATATTCCCACATCCATTGCATTTTAAGTTGATGTTGCTACTCATTTTTATAATTTTAAAATAGACTGCATTTATTTTTATTTATCTCTACTGCTAAATCTGCTGCACAGTATATCACAGTCTGTGCAAAATTCATATTGCAAAGGACTGCTTAGCTACCAATAATTAACTTTTGGTGTTTGAGTTTGGAAGTTGTATTTTTCATACAAATACAATATTTATCTAGACATGCTTTGATGGCGCAGTGAATGGCGTGCAGGCAGCAGACCCAGGTTCGAATCAGACTTGTGGCCCTTTGCCGCATGTTTCTCTCCATCTCGAATACCCACTATCCTGTCAAGCTATTGTAAGATAAGCCTCTAGTGCCATAAAAAATCTAAAGATAAAAACACATTTATCTGGTAGTAAAAAGTCTCATGGCTGAAAAAGCTCATATCAGAGACCTAACACATTGCCAAAAATGCTAAGGTTCACTACAAGTAGTAGCCTACAGATTAGAAAGGGAGAAAATAACATTTTTGGAAATTATGAAGCCCCAATATACCTAATGTTTAAAAGTATATTAAAACATACATCTACCCTAAACATGTACATTAGACCTCTTCAAAAAAAATAATGTTTTAATTTTCATAGCTGGCTGGACAATTTCCTATTCTTTGGAACCTGACAAACTCACTTGTTAGACAATGTTTATACAAGCCCCAAATGCCCTCAAGTTATAACAGTCTTGATAACGAAAAGCCGACATGAGGGGGTAGGGTATAGAATGTTGCTGTAAAAATAAACTTAAAGTTGTCTATAATACTGTTGAAAAGCTAATGAAATAATCTAGTCCATGTAAAAATATATACAATTTTATACAAGTTATATAAAAGTTAATTTAACCCACCATTTGGGTGGAGGAAATAAAATGGTCAAGTAATTAAAACCACCCAATTAGGGCATCTCTGAAGACCTTCCAGTTTAATTTTTTTTTTCCCTTACCCTAGTGGACAAAAGCTTTGTTTTATGAGGAATAATGTTTTCCATGAGGATAAGCACATAGTGTGGTAAAAATCCTGATCTTCTGGTGGCCTGCAAAATAGCCAGTAAAAGACACTGTTTGGGAAGGCCCCATGAGTGCCAATTGAGCAGTGCTGATAGTAGGGAATAAGCTACTTGTTCACCGCTGCAAAAGTCGTGCAACAAAAAACAGAAAAGTCATACTTTTAAACAAGTTTATTGAGATCAATACAACAGTTATGTAGTTGCCACCATAAATATCTTAACCCTAAAGTCAATAGGAGGAAGGGCATCTCTCAACAACAAGAACTCCAGTTGAAGTCAGTTCCTGGATGACTTTCCATAAAACATCCAGTGAACTTCAATATTTGAACATTTTTTTGGAAGGTCGTTGTGTCCAAACACATTACCTACAATCTGAGGTAGCCCAAGCCTTAGAGGGCGGTCCCTGAGGCCATGGTAGTATGGTCGGTGACTGGGTTGTAAGCAATTGCCTTTCCAGCAAGGATCCTGTGGGGGCAGAGGTCTTGGCCACTTGTGTCCATGACAGCTACTTGGGGGATTAGGCCCTACACAAGGATCCTTTGGGAGCTGTGGTCTAGGCCACTGGGGTGCATGACAGCTGCTTGGGGGATAGGGTCCTAGACAACAATTTTGAGAGAGTACAGGTCTTGGCCACTGGGATCCATAACAGCTACTTTGGGGATACGGTCTCTGACAAGTGTTTGGCTGAGGTGGATAGGCCACTGGGATCCATAACAGCTACTTTGGGGATACGGTCTCTGACAAGTGTTTGGCTGAGGTGGATAAGATTTATGGCAATGCTGTGGTAGATAAAGGGATTGTATCCCTCACAGCTAAGAGGTGTAAAGTCTGAAGAGTAAACATTTGATTGTTGCCGTTGTAGAGGTCCCAAACTACTGTAAAAGAGGGCATTATACATGAAGGCAAGAAATACAGGACCACTTTGAAATGAGGCCAACTCAATACTTTGTGCAAGCTTTTGCAGCAATAGCCTTGTCAGACATGTGTATCTGTTGGAACACTATTCACCAATGAGCACAAAAAGATAGGTCTATTAAAACATACTTCTAGATTTAAAGTCTAAATGTAAGTGCATGCATTTACAACATATAAAGCAGCTTTTAGAGTTACTTTCAGTTTTGCAAGCAACACACAAAAACACTTACCTCTGTACTTGGCCCAAGAGGAGCTCACTTCATTCAGCAGGTAAAACAGATATATACTGTGAAGGAAAAAAATTGAAAGCCAAAAAAAGTTTAGAATACAACAAACATCAGGGAATATTCATGTTTAAATGTTGTACCTCAGTATTAAGAATCCAGCAGCCATGAGTGCAGCAACTCTCAGCTGCAAGAACTGAGCAGATGTTGAACAATACAGCACACAAAATCCACAACCAACTCCACTAGCTTGTCAAGCCAAGAAAATCTCCCACACCTCAAGCTGACTAAAAGACAACTGGACTGATGCTTATATATGTTACCTGTCCACAGGTAACTCCCAGCTACTATCAATCTACCAATTCAATGAAAGGTTGAGCAGTTAGTTAAGCCAAGTGCTGGCAGGTGTGATGTGTTTGTAAAATTGCCCTGCAGGGAGTGCTGATTTAGTCCCATTTAAAAGGATAATCTTATTTAAGTGCAGAAATGTTGAATCACATCAAATGGCAGGTCAATAGCAATCTTTTTGTGGTAGTTATGTTTTTCTAGGGAGAAAACTGCTTAAATAATATTAGCATACTAAAATCCTGCTTTCTTTTGCAGGATTTTCCTTTTTTTTCTAATTGTGGAGAAGCTTTTGTGCTGCATATGCAAGAGAATAAGACCAAACATTTCCTGATTTATGCTGATTTTTTTTGTATCAGTATGATTTTCATTTCTAATTCTAAATGTACAGTCAATTTCTGTCATGATTAAGATTTTGTTTGATCTTTAATTTTCATTTACTCTATTTTTCTATTGGGTGTCATCACACATCTATATATATATATTTTTCCCCCCAATAATAATGATTCCACTTGCAGATTAGGAAGTGAAATTGCAATTATATTTCTACATTTTATGATACATTCAGGTAAAATACAAAACAATTACTGCAAATTTACAAAGTAAGAAAAAACATACTTGCAAGGTATTGAACAAGACCATACCCAAATTAAAATATGTGCAACTGAGTAAGATATTTTTTCTAGATTGTTTATATTTCTTCTCCCCATTTAATTTAAAAATAAGGAAAAAGTGCTTCAAGTAGTACGTCATTGTCACTGTAACTGTACACAAAATATTGAACAAGAAATATTTATAGGCATTAAAACATCATATTTTTCAATAACAACCAACCAGCTTTTGCTTATAGCTAAGTAGGGCTAAATATAGAGGATGGAAATCCTTCTTGTCAACATTCTAATGTTTAGATAACTTCTTTGATTTCCTACCCCTTCAAACAGAGATATGTACTTTAAACTTTGACGTCATTTAAAAATCTTCAAGAATTAACATGGTTCTTTTCCATCTCACCTGGCAGTTTAGAAGTCATTGAGCTTACTTGGTGATGGAGTTTGCACATATTCACTGCCATGAAGTCAGTATAGAGCGTCTCTGCCTGGGTTAAACCTTCCTTTGCTGAAGTGTATAATTCTCTTGCAGAATGATTATCATTATTTGTGGGCAGCTGAAGCAATTGCTGGGTGTATTTTTAGAGGTTTTATGTTTTACCATAGGCCTTCTGTTGCAATTGGCAGGATTGCCAGCAAGGCTGCTTAATTTTCAGCTGTAAAATTGTCATTTATTTAATTCTCAGATTTTTCAGTCAGAAATTCCAGAAATGTATCTATCTACATCTATTCATTCTATCTATCTATTCATTCATCTATCTATCTATCTTTTATCTATCTATCTATCTATCTATCTATCTGGTCTATTCATTCATCTATTTATCTATCTATCTATCTATCTATCTATCTATCTATCTCTCTATTCCATCTATCTATCTATCTATTTTATCTTGGTATATATCTATCTATCTATCTACCTTGTTTCGGTATGTCGGGAACATGGTTTTACGCCGTTCAGTGTGGTGAAGAGTGCACTCACTGACCTGCAGATTGGAGTGACCATGCAACTGCTACACAGGTGCAAGGCTCAACACAGGACGGCCAACTCCTCAGGACAGGACTCAGCCATTCACCTACAGCTGAAGGCTAAAGGACATGTGTTTGAGAACAACAATGTCCATATTCTGGCCAAGGAAGAAAGATGGTTTGAGAGAGGAGTTAAGGAAGCCATCTTTGTTAACCCGGTGAAACCACCTCTCAACAGAGGATGTGGTCTTAAACATATCCTGCCACCTACTTCCAAAGCACTTCTAGGAACAACACCCAGAAGATTTACCTCTCACCTGTCCTCACCTGACTCACATTTCAATAAAGGGATGTGACTGAAACCACTATGACAAAGGAGTTAACAACAAATCAGAGCCGTCTAGCAACCAGTAAATCCCTCTGTGGTCAATCCAGTAGGAGGGATCAAAGCCACCTTTGGATAACTGAGAATTTTGACAGAAAGTGGGTATAAATTAATATTCCACTTGTTACTTCTTTTCAATCTTTGCCAAGCTGATGTTCTTTGTAGAGAAGCTTAATTATAGGATCTTCTGACAAAAGTTTAGTGAAAATGGAGCCTAGGTGGAAGTTCAACTGAATAAACTGATTGCTCTCCTTCAGCTGCCAATGACGCAGCCAATCAGCTTTGAACCACGCCTCCATGAAAGCCAATCAGCATCCAAAGTTAATCTTAAAAGGCTTCCGATCCGCGAACTCGCCT
The DNA here is from genome assembly GCA_018398635.1 of Cyprinodon brontotheroides. Taxonomy (NCBI): domain Eukaryota; kingdom Metazoa; phylum Chordata; class Actinopteri; order Cyprinodontiformes; family Cyprinodontidae; genus Cyprinodon; species Cyprinodon brontotheroides. The sequence continues at coordinate 25,155,167 of JAGKQL010000004.1, read as the reverse complement.
GTTACCTGGTGTACACAGGCGGTGGTTGCGCTGTGTGACTGCATTTAGATAATCCCATTACAACCCACTAGCAGCCCCTCCTCCACCATCGTAGCTAAAACTCCATCAGTTTCATTCCTCCCGGACTCTTACTGCATTTCACGTCTCATTTCAACCGTCCGCAGAAGACCTCCATGTTGAGCCTGGTTCTACAAGAGGTTTCTTCCCAATGGGAGTTTTTCCTCTCCACTGTCGCTTCATGCTTGCTCATCATTGACAGGTTCTCTTCAACCTGGTGTTATCTGCAAACTGTACTTCCATCTTCCAGGTCCTGAGTGAAGCTCTAGTATCAGCTCAATGCAGTCCACTGGATCTCCCCATAAAGCTCAGCATACTGTCTCTCCAACCAGCAGTCTACAGACTGACCAACTCCATCTATCTCCTCTCCACCACCAGTTTCAGGCCTGGGGGGGAAACAGCCCTATTCGTTACTCCTGTTCATGCATATCTATCAGAATTCAGCGATATGTTTCCTGCCGAGGTCTGAGCGCCAAAGACTAAGTAATTGTCAATAAATTTCTTCTAATTGTCTTTTCTCTCCGTGTGAGTTTTTCAGAATAAATTGACAGTCATGCTGTACTAAAAGGCCTTAAAGGGATCAAGTAACATTTATTTATATTTTACTCTGAATAAAAGGTACTTTAAATCTAATGTTTTGCAATATGAGTTTGTTATAATTAATTTCATTATAATTGGTATTATATTTTTCTCAGCCTTTAAAAATCTACTACTATTTTGTAATTTATATGGTATGCAGCAGATCTAAGCACAGAGGCACCAGATGCTCATAGAAAAGTAAAGAATCCATTTGTTATTTAGCTGCTGGGCTCCATCACGACACCAAGAGTAGATGCTAATAACTCTCTGCACTCTGTGTGACACACTCCTGCGTTTAGGAAGGAGAGAGCGGTAAAAAGCTTCAGAGAATCAGTATCAAAAACAAGACACCAGAAAGTAATGACACGGCTGAAATGGAAGCAGGAACAAATAAAACAGATGAGAAAAGAGACGGAAATGGTTATTTGGCTCGAAGATGTCACTTAGAGCTTCCAGCTGTCAGTGTGAGGTGAAACTGTGGAGCACAGTAGGAAGAGTAGATAGAAAAAAAACGTTTCTTTGTGACTCTGCTTTATACCTTTTCGCTGCGGCTTTTTACTGTATACTTGTGGTAGACAACCGAAGAAAACTCTCAATTTCAGAGTTTTTCCTCACTTGTGTTTTTTTTTATCTCTGCAACCTTGTATGTATGTATAGATAGATAGATAGATAGATAGATAGATAGATAGATAGATAGATAGATAGATAGATAGATAGATATAGATAGATAGATAGATAGATGAATAGATAGATAGATAGATAGACTAGATCACCAAGTAAGATCAATGACTTTTAAACTGCCAGGTGAGATGGAAAAGAACCATGTTAATTCTTGAAGATTTTTAAATGACGTCAAAGTTTAAAGTACATATCTCTGTTTGAAGGGGTAGGAAATCAAAGAAGTTATCTAAACATTAGAATGTTGACAAGAAGGACTTCCATCCTCTAATATTTAGTCCTTCTTAGCTATAAGCAAAAGCTGGTTGGTAGTTATTGAAAAATGTGATGTTTTAATGCCTATAAATATTTCTCCTTCAATTATATTTTGTGTACAGTTACAATGACAATGGGCTACTACCTTTTAGCTCATTTTGCTTATTTTTAAATCCCCTTGAGAAGAAATATATATACAATCTAGAAAAAATATCTTACTCAGTTGCACATATTTTAATATGGGTCTGCTCTAGTTTTTTCTTACTTTGTAAATTTGCAGTAATTGTGTTGTATTTTACCTAAATGTATCATAAAAATGCAGGAATATAATTACAATTTCACATCCTTATCCGCAAGTGGAATCATTATTATTGGGGAAAAATATATATATAGATGTGTGATGACACCCAATAGAAAAATAGAGTAAATGAAAATTAAAGAAAAGATCAAAACAAAATCTTAATCATGGCAGAAATTAATTGTACATTTAGAGTGGTTTTGGTCTTATTCTCTTGCATATGCAACACAGACGCTTCTCCACAATTAGAAAAAAAAGGAACTGAGTTACTACGGTATTTGTCTAATGGCAATTCCACAAATGAGAACAGTTGCATATTTTGACAGCTTGGTTGACATTAGGGAATTACCATTTCCTGTCCTGCATTTATGCAATCTTAGTTTCTTTATAAAGCAAACAGCAGCAATTGAGCTTTTTTGGAATCTTTGGAAATTTTTACACTCAGCACATAAAAAGTTACTTTTTTTTTCTTGTCCTCATTGTGCCTGAGGCATACCAAAGTCTGTTCTCAAAAAATTATGGCAAAACAGGTTATTAAGAGAGAGAATTCAGTAAGTGAAACTTGAGAATGAAAGTGGCGACAGCTCTATACTCCACAAAGCAACCTGATAGAACCCTGACATATCCTTATGCTGTGCTAAATGTGTCTCCTTTTGGTGGCCCAATTATGTTTCTGATTGTCAAAACTCTGAACAAAAGTATTTTGACTTGTTGAGCAGCAGGAGCCCTTTGTCTTTTGCATGTCAAGTGGTCAAGAAATCTAAAGTGATTGCATAAAAAAATGTGGCAAAACGATCATCACATTTGTGTGATATCTGCAGGTGACAGCAGGATGACAGCTGTTAGTTTCTCAGGAAAGATTGTCAGCATCTGAGCTACCAGGGTTCCACACTGTTCCACACAGTTTCATTAGTCTCAGTTTGATGTTAGTTCTCTGCTTCTGGCTCAGATGAGTGCATCTTCAGCACAAATAAGCCTTTCCAGCTTTGTCAACAAATCTTACACTGTTGGCAATAACTTTTAAGAGGTGTAGTTAAGAAAGCTGTACTTCTTGTCTATGTTAATTGATCAAGAAAATCATACAAATTGTAAAATTTTAGCTTCTTAAGTTAACTATTTGACCTGTCTAAATATAGTAACATTTACTGAAGTTCACCTCATTAGAACTTAGAAATTATCTTCTACGACAGTGATCCCCAATCCACAGGACCAGGCCCGGTACCGGCCCGTGTGTCATTTGGTACCGGACCACGAAAAAAGAATAAATAACTTCCATTAAACCTGATTCTAATATTTACATTTGAACAGAACCACAGTGTTGATTGTGATTAGAAAACGAATATATGAGTGAGAAATGGAATGCTAATCTGACTTTCACAGACAGAAGTTTGAACATGTACATGCTATTGCTTTAATGAAGTAGAGGCTGAGAGGGGGAAGAACCAAAATAAAAACATATTAATGTTTTAGTTGCTTTCTTGCTCTCACTTAAGAAAACAATAGAATAGTTGTAAAAATAATTAAAATGCAAAATAAAGCAGGATTTTAGTATGCTAATATTATTTAAGCAGTATTTCCCCCTCACAAACATAACTACCACAAAAAAGTACTTTTGACCTGCCATTTGATGTGATTCAACATTTCTGCACTTACTTAAGTGCAGACATTTTTTTACCTTTTAAATGGGACTAAATCAGCACTCCCTGCAGGGCAATTTTACAAACACATCACACCTGCCAGCACTTGGCTTAACTAACTGCTCAACCTTTCATTGAATTGGTAGATTGATAGTAGCTGGGAGTTACCTGTGGACAGGTAACATATATAAGCGTCAGTGCAGTTGTCTTTTAGTCAGCTTGAGGTGTGGGAGATTTTGTTGGCTTGACAAGCTAGTGGAGTTGGTTGTGGATTTTTGTGTGCTGTATTGTTCAACATCCACTCGGTTCTTGCAGCTGAGAGTTGCTGCACTCATGGCTGCTGGATTCTTAATACTGAGGTACAACATTTAAACACAAATATTCCCTGATGTTTGTTGTTGTATTCTAAACTTTTTTTGGCTTTCAATTTTTTTCCTTCACAGTATATATCTGTTTTACCTGCTGAATGAAGTGAGCTTCTCTTGGGCCAAGTACAGAGGTAAGTGTTTTTTGTGTGTTGCTTGCAAAACTGAAAGTAACTCTAAAAGCTGCTTTATATGTTGTAAATGCATGCACTTACATTTAGACTTTAAGTCTACAAGTATGTTTTAATAGACCTATCTTTTTGTGCTTTTTGGTGATTAGTGTTCCAACAGATACACATGTCTGACAAGGCTATTGGTACAAAAGCTTGCACAAACTATTGAATTGGCCTCATTTCAAAGTGGTCCTGTATTTCTTGCCTTAACGTATGTCCTCTTTTACAGTTCCAAGCTTGGGACCTCTACAACGGCAACAATCAAATGTCTACTCTTCAGACTTTACACCTCTTAGCTGTGAGGGATACAATCCATTTAATCTACCACAGCATTGCCATAAATCTAATCCACCTCAGCCAAATGCTTGTCTGGGACCGTATCCCCCAAGTAGCTGTCATGCACCCCAGTTTCCAAGACCACAGCTCCCAAAGGATCCTTGTCTAGGGCCCTATCCCCCAAGCAGCTGTCATGGACCCCAGTTACCAAGACCGCAGCTCCCAAAGGATCCTTGTGTAGGGCCTAACCCCCCAAGTAGTTGTCATAGACCCCAGTGGCCAAGACCGCAGCTCCCACAGGATCCTTGTCTAGGGCCCTATCCCCCAAGCAGCTGTCATGGACCCCAGTTACCAAGACCGCAGCTCCCAAAGGATCCTTGTGTAGGGCCTAACCCCCCAAGTAGTTGTCATAGACCCCAGTTACCAAGACCGCAGCTCCCACAGGATCCTTGTCTAGGGCCCTATCCCCCAAGAAGCTGTCATGGACCCCAGTTACCAAGACCACAGCTGCCAAAGGATCCTTGTGTAGGTCCTAATCCCCCAAGAAGCTGTCATGGACCCCAGTTACCAAGACCACAGCTCCCAAGGGATCCTTGTGTAGGGCCTAACCCCCCAAGTAGCTGTCATGGACCCCAGTTACCAAGACCACAGCTCCCAAAGGATCCTTGTCTAGGTCCTAATCCCCCAAGAAGCTGTCATGGACCCCAGTTACCAAGACCACAGCTCCCAAGGGCCGGCGGATCCTTGTCTAGGGCCTAATCCCCCAAGAAGCTGTCATGGACCCCAGTTACCAAGACCACAGCTGCCAAAGGATCCTTGTGTAGGTCCTAATCCCCCAAGAAGCTGTCATGGACCCCAGTTACCAAGACCACAGCTGCCAAAGGATCCTTGTGTAGGTCCTAATCCCCCAAGAAGCTGTCATGGACCCCAGTTACCAAGACCACAGCTGCCAAAGGATCCTTGTGTAGGTCCTAATCCCCCAAGAAGCTGTCATGGACCCCAGTTTCCAAGACCACAGCTGCCAAAGGATCCTTGTGTAGGGCCTAATCCCCCAAGAAGCTGTCATGGACCCCAGTTACCAAGACCACAGCTGCCAAAGGATCCTTGTGTAGGTCCTAATCCCCCAAGAAGCTGTCATGGACCCCAGTTACCAAGACCACAGCTCCCAAGGGATCCTTGTGTAGGGCCTAACCCCCCAAGAAGCTGTCATGGACCCCAGTTACCAAGACCACAGCTCCCACAGAATCCTTGTCTAGGACCCTATCCCCCAAGCAGCTGTTGGGGACCCCAGTTGCAAAGACCTGTACCCCCTCAAAATCCTTGTGTAGGGCCTAATCCCTCAAGCAGCTGTCATGGACCCCAGTTACCAAGACCACAGCTCCCAAAGGATCCTTGTGTAGGGCCTAATCCCCCAAGTAGCTGTCATGGACACGAGTGGCCAAGACCTCTGCCCCCACAGGATCCTTGCTGGAAAGGCAATTGCTTACAACCCAGTCACCGACCATACTACCATGGCCTCAGGGACCGCCCTCTAAGGCTTGGGCTACCTCAGATTGTAGGTAATGTGTTTGGACACAACAAACGACCTTCCAAAAAAATGTTCAAATATTGAAGTTCACTGGATGTTTTATGGAAAGTCATCCAGGAACTGACTTCAACTGGAGTTCTTGTTGTTGAGAGATGCCCTTCCTCCTATTGACTTTAGGGTGAAGATATTTATGGTGGCAACTACATCGCTGTCTTATTGATTCATCAATAAACCTGTTTAAAAGTATTACTTGTCTGTTTTTGTTGCAAGACTTTTGGGGATGTCAACAAGAAGCTCATTTCCTATTGCCAGCATTGCTCAATTGGCACTCATAGGCCCTTCCCAAACAGTGGCTGTTACTTGCTATTTTGATTCAAATGGCATTGTGCCTTTTGCCTATGACATTGCTGCATGCACATTTCACTCTTTAAAGACTGTTTTTAGCAACACCACTAAATGGTTTTGTAGTCTGCTTGGCATTTTTGTCTTGCAGAGCACATGATTCAAATGCATTTGGGTATGCACTAGCGTTGGCTTACTCATTAACTTTATTGAGGTCTTTGTATAAAGGGGTTCAGAATTAAAATGGATGCCTAAACTAAAAGTGGAACAGGTTCATACCAAAGCACTACAGAAATACTTTATATAAATTACTTGAAGGAAAAATTAAAACCATGTACTTTAGTATTGAAGTAATTTGATCACTGGATATTTCCATATGTAAAAATTAAAATGTCAGTCACTAATCCCAATGACATTCCATAAGCTGCCAGATTTGATGCAACCCTTTTGGGGCATCCATCTGGTCTACCATCCACAGCCTACTACATGTGGAGAGGTTTTTATTCTTCCTTGCAAAAGGGATCAAGCTCAGATTTGGCTAAGTATATCTGCTTTCAAGCATTGTTGCTGCTTTAGGCAATTTTAAAATGCATGCTTTGACATAAACCTTTTTGTGATATTTGCTGCATAGCTGTCATCCATCTTGCTTGTGGCAAGCCACAAAAGGGAATTCTGATAACTTAAATTTAAATCCTAAAACTTTCATTAAGGCCAGATTAGCTAAGCTGTCTACAGATGCCTATCTCCAGCAGTCTATGGGCAAGAGGTGGGGTACACCATGATGGGCCAGTCTGTTGCAGGGCAACTGACACACAATCCATGCACACTCACCTAAAGGCAATTTTGGATACCAATTAACAGTCATGTTTTTGGACTGTGGAAGAGGCGAGAGAACATGAAAACTAAATGTTGTACGACCCTGGGCCTTGAATCTGGAACCTTCTTGCTGTAAGGCAACAGGGCTACAAACTGTACCACCGTGCAGCCCACAATTGAACGTAAATGATAAAAGGCGTTAAAATGAGAACAATCAAGGCAGACCATACCACACAAATGACTTTCCACAAACATGTTTTAAAAGAAGTTAAACTTCCTAAGGTAAGTGTTCTTTGATGCTTGTGTGCCCCCTGCTGGTTTTTACACTACTCTGCCGACATAACATTTCTTTTAATGCTTAATCATTTTATTGTCATGAGGCCTATATTCTGTTTAACAATGCAGAGGATTGACCATTTGCTTTCACTTTCTTGCATACCAAGAATGTTCCTTTTTTATATTAAAACTTTTCTTTCTGCAACATCAAGGTTAAATAAATGCTGTTGTAGTTGTATTACTCAAGTGGTTCTATAAATAATAGATATTTAACTAGGGGATTTTTTTTCAGATGCTTATAAGAGTAAAAGTAAGTTGTAAATATTTACTTTATATAAGATATTGAATAAAATGGTACCCAATAAGGAAGTGCATATGCCTCTAATGATGATGGAATTTATTTTGCAATGTAAAGTGAAAAAAGGTATTGTAAAAAGTTCATGGATGATACTGTAATTTCTTTAACTGGGCCAGAGTTTGGCCAATAATGACACTCTTTGTAAAAAAGAATTTTACATGAATCACAAATGCTGGTATAAACCTTAGAGGTACATCTATAAAGATTAGAGTATCAAAAAAAATGATTCCTCACTTATACAGAAAGTGAAAGTTGTATGATTTAATACATAAGCTTTTAAAAATCCTTTTTTGTTTATAGTGGCTTACAGACAGTGGAAATCCAAACAGTTGCTCAGAAAATAAAAATACTATTCTAGATCAATTGAATAAATGAAATGATAAATAAATAAATGATAAAATTAAAACAGATGCTATAGATCAATTACAGGCTTCTGAAAAATATATTTTCATTTGTATGCATTCAGTGCTTAATTTGACTCCATCTTGCTGAAATTACTGGTTTAACATGGTGTGGCATGGAGTTAATCAGCCTGGCAATACTGAGGTGTGATGGGAGCTTCAACCAGTCAATCCTGTCTCTTTCATCTTTCTTTTAATAGTACTCTAAAGATCATGCATCAGGCCAGTTTGCTAGCCGATGAAGCTCAGTAATAACCATGTTCATTAAAGCCTCTTTTGGTAGCTTTGGTAAGTCCTGCTGAAAAAAATAGAAAAAGAAAAATCTTCATAAAGCTTATTGTGTCAATGTGGGGGTAGAGGATGGTTGATGACCCAAATGCAGAGATGAGGTTTGCTGATTTAATGAAAAAAGGCAACAAATTCCAATAACAAAATATCAAAAACCAGGAGACGTCAGGGTAAAACACACATGGGGGGACAAGGTACAAGAAACCAGCAAAAAGTAAAGGCTGATTTATACTCAGAAACCAGGTCGTCTGCATGTGTTTTGTAACAAATATGCCCCCGCTCCTTCCGCAGACACTCTGCACCTCTCCAAAATTGTAGGTGACCAGACAGGAGGCCTCTGATTGGTCAGATCTCAAATCTACATCCGATCTACACTATGTGTATTTCCTGTTTAGTACCTTACCCCCTATGGAAGCGAATCTCCTTTACAGGAGTACGTTCAAGCCAGAGGTTCCCTGACTGGAGCAACTACTTTTTCTACTACTTTTTTTTTTTTTCATTTTTAAGTACATATTTTTCACCAGTTTAACCATTAAAACAACTTGAAAGCTATTCTACTAAAAACAAGCACAGCCATAGTCAATTGTGAATATGTTACTTTTCACATACTGTTATTGTGTATCAGAATTATGATCCAAAGAACAGAAAGCTGTAATTCATTAAATTATTGTTATGAATCAATGACACATTCTTGTGTGTAAATCAACTAACAAATAAAAACAGGAACATAAACAAGTTAAAACCTACAGGCTATTAATCACCATCATTCAGCCAGAACCCTGCATGCTGCATGCTCAGCTCATCAGCTCAGAAAGCCTGACCAAGGCCAGCAATTAATCACTGATGCACCACCGGCTTGCCTTTGTGACACTGGCGTGAACACAGGCTGTGAAAATCTTAGACCTTTAAGTATTCAGTGTGAAAACTGTAATATACTTATTAACTTTCTTTTTTGAAAGCTTTCCCTTACACTCTGCAATTGACATATTTCTAGTGATAAAAGATGGGGTGACAATGGAGTATAATAAAATAACTATTTAATGTAAAATTTCCAAAACAGATGCCTATAACAAAAACTTTTTTGTTTGATTCATTAAATAAATGAAGTTAATCATTTATTTTTCCTACACATTGATTGTTGAGAATAATGTCATATTATAACCTGAAGAAACTGAACAGACATTCCTTTATAAAGTGCTACCACATGGTGATCTGCACTACTCTTGAAGCTGATAACCAGTTAGATGCATTGCTGCTATCCTTAGGAATTAGAAAACAGGTTCTGGTTTATCTTTCATTTAAAAAAAAAGCAAAACTTTGTGCACTGTGCATATTTTTTCAGTAAATCAGTTTCTTTGTGTAATACCAGGTTAAATGGATTACATTGCAAAAGCAGATTGATCATTTAAAGGGGAGCTGGTGCTGCAACATTAACTCCTGGATTCCTTGTTAAAGTAATGCCATGTGACTCTTAGCCACTAGGGGTGCTACACTTGGAACTTGCATTAGCCCCAGTTATGGCTAACTGTGAAATGTTGCAAAATGAAACAGTTTTTTCTGTGTTGTGGGATCTGATTGCAGACCAGTGTGGACCAGCATATTGAGAAGTTGTGAATTTAGTTGTAATTACAAAAACACATTGACCCCTCTAGATCAAGAAATGACATCAGAGGACCTAAAGTATATCTGATCATTGTCCTGTTTACTCGAGCTCTGGTATTTAATGGGAGCTCAGACTGGCTCAGACCAAGTACATCACAGATCCAAACCCTATCAAGTTGCATAGGCAACATTTTGAGAAGGTCAGCCACACAGAGCATCAATATGTGCCATAGTGCTGTATAAGCTCTAATTGGGTCAAATGTTACACAGTGTTGCTTTAAATGGTGTACATCTTTAATACATATTTAAAGAAATTTGTAATTTCTAAACATTTGTCCAAATGTAAACATTTATTTTAACCCTACTTATTGTTTGTTTTTATTTAAGTAAAGTAATTTATTATTTCATACCTATGACAGGCAAAATCGCTTCTATTAATCTGTACGCTGAATTAATCCAAATAGGGAAACTTGATTTATTTATTAAATATTTTTTTCTACGTTGTATTTACTTCCTTTCATCATACAAGCCATGACTTGAACCAGTGCAATTTGGCATTAGAGACTGACATGGGAGTGGATTTTCACCTCCTATCGGCCCCACTCCCACACACAGAAAAAAAATGGTGTCCTGTCAAAGTCGGGCCAGAGTAGAAATCTAAATCCTGTCCCGATCCCACTCCTGGTGAAATTAATCCACCTCCCATCCTCGCTCCCATTCAGAATGACTCCCGCTCCCTGCACCACTCTCCGTCTGTGTTGTCTTCACAAGGGTTTCTGCCAATACACTGAATCATGAAATTTCTTTGAGCACGGGTGAAAAAACTCAAGCCCGAGAGCTGTGCCACTGTTGGTTTTTTTGGGTGGTTTTGGCTAGCATTATAGTGTAGGCTTCCCTTCAATGAAAAAACTACAAAATGGCGCAGCAGTACTGGATTTTTTCTTTTCTATTTTATTTTATTTTATTTTTGGCATCGATCCTAGTTTTTGTTTACTATTGGTTTGCTCCCCACTCCCGCTCTGTCTCCGTTAATGTTTAATCCTGTACCGTCCCAATCACCTGATGAGTTACCTCAATACTGACTCCTTATCCCACGGGAATCCCGCGGGGATTGTTCTGAAAATTTTGATTGGAGGTATTGGAGACTGACATTTTTTCGGGAACCCCACGGCGTCACGCGAAGGATTCCCGTGGGATTCCCGAAGAAATTTCAGTCTCTACTTGGCATGTAGGTGACCAGCCTGCTGCAATGCAACCTGCCAAGTTGTTGCATTTTTGGATAACAAACACAAGTTTGTTATCCTCTTCTTGGGAAAACATCTGACAGCTGAAGATATTGGTACTTTTGGTTGGCAGGTATGAAGTTCATGTGGTACAACAGGATAATGTACTGTTGTTTAATTTTACCTGAAGATTGTGAATATAGTAAATAGCTAGAACTGGAAGTTATAGCTAATAAATAGGTCATTCAAATGGAGGGTAAAACCCAATTAATGATTATTAGATAAATTATCATAACTTTAATCTACCTACTCACCGGGGTTCTTAGAATTTTACATAAAGGTTGGACTGCTGCACCGACTCATAAAATCTAGGTGCCTTCACCAATTTATTGATTAAGACTATGGCTACCAGCAGAGTTATTAATCACTACACAAGAGATTGTCTCTACTCATTCAAACCAAAGGAGGGTGGATCTGAGCTGAGTCATAAATCATCCACTGTATAAAGTAACCACAAAAGACCACGAGTTAAAATACAATTGTACCTTTATCAGCTAATAATCCCCATCACAGTAATTTTGTCTTTTGGCATAGACTGTGAGTGGTAAAAAAAAAAAAAATACAAATGGTAAATGGCGTGTACTTATATAGCGCCTTTTTTTTCAAGTCAGGAGACTTGACCAAAGCGCTTTACGCTACATTTATTCACCTATTCATGCACACACTCACAAACAAAACGTTACTTATTGGTACATTTATTCACTATCCATATTTAACACACATGTTGATCAGCCATAAAGGATGGTACATGGGGTATATTTTGGGACTTAAATATAATCTATAATTTAGAAACTGTAAAGAAGAAAAGGTGTTGTTATCAAAGTTAAATTCAATTCAGTTTATTTCTATAGCAGCAAATCAAAACGCAAGTCATCTCAATGCACTTTACAAAGACAATTCAATAATATCATACAGACAAATCGTTAAATATTTTCTATCTGCTGATTGCATTCAGTCATTGACTTTTCATTATTCACTCCTCCAGAAAGTACAGAATTTATCACATGTGACTAGTGCCTCTCAAGTGTGGACTCAGGGTCAATCAGAATATCTGAAATTGGTGAGGCCCTTTAGAGTCACACAGTCTGATAGGTAAGAGAAAATGGTTTAACACTTGCTGATATACAGTACAGACCAAACGTTTCGACACACCTTCTCATTTAAAGAGTTTTCTTTATTTTCATGACTATGAAAATTGTAGATTCACACTGAAGGCATCAAAACTATGAATTAACACACAATTAAAACAACTGAAAATATGTCTTATATTCTAGGTTCTTCAGTGTAGCCACCTTTTGCTTTGATTACTGCTTCGCACACTCTTGGGATTCTCTAGATGAGCTTCAAGAGACAACCTGCAAAAAATTCTCTGCAGGGAGAAGGAGGCTGCTATATGAATTCTGTGTTGTGCAGATTTCAAACACTAGGTGTCATAATAACTTCAGGCTTGCTTGAAAGAGAAGCCTACAATCCATATATAGTGTATATCCCATCAAATCCTATACTTGTAAATACCCACTTTCCAACTCCTCAGACTGAAAAAGGAGGATAAAGCTTATAAAGCATCCATCTATCCATATTTTTTTTGCAGGGTAGCAGAGTGGTACATATAATTCCCCCAGGCCGAACAGACTAGAGGCCTGGCACATTTAGAAAATGATTGAATCCGTTTTTTGTTTATTTTTGTTTTTGTTTAACTTAAATAAAACAATTATAAGAAGTGTTTTATTCCCCCTTTATTATCCCATTTTATAATCTTTAAAACTGATCTTCAAGATGAAATATTACATTGTTAACAGACGTCTTTAATATACCCCATATTGGCAGAAGAAAATGTTTATATATATATATATATATATATATATATATATACTCTCCAACCTTATACTGCTCCAACCATGCCTACTACTATATACTATATACTGCTACTCATATATATATATCTTATCTAAGCACCCAGTCTTGTCAGGTTGAGGAAAGCTTTCTCCCTAATTGCATTACAAAAAAATAATAATTGTGATAAAAAATAAAGAAAAAATACATTTTAACTAGTTAATGTAAAGCTCAATCTTTTCTACATTTTTCTGTCTTAATAGCCTCAGACTGAACAAAATAAACTTGAGAACTAAAAACGTAGGACTTCAGACTGAAAAAAATAATTCCTTATTGGTTACTTTTCTAAACGCAGCTTACATGAGGTTCACCAAAGCAATCACAATAAGTGATCACACCTGTGTGAGGTTGTTGTTTTGCCCAATTTGCTGCTTATCTCATTATAATGATTGGCTGCTACCTTAAAGGCTTCTACAGGTCCTTGTCTGTTGTAGCTGCTGGATGAATTTGAATTTTGTTCATTTGGAGCTAAAACTGACAGGGCAGCTCTGCACTCGTAGCTGGAAGGTTTCAGGGGACGGTCTCTGAGTGCAGCTGCAGCAGTCATGGCTGCTGGCTTCATAATTCCAAGGTAAATAAGAACACAGTTGTGTATTGTCTCTTTTTTGCCTCTTAATCTTGCAACTACTCAGTGCTATTGATTAAAATTTAACAAGTTTTTTTTTTTTTCTTCCTCAGGATATTGCTGCTTTGTCTAGTAAAAGAGGTTACTTGTGCCTCCAGTTTACAAGCAGGTAATTCTGACTTAAATTTTGCAACAATATAAACTGGTCAAAGGAGTAATAAAATGTTTTAGGCCCAGCAACCCACAGTCTCAAGTAATAAAACTTTATTTTCTCTGTGTCCCTGAAGGTCAGAAGATATGTTTTTCATGACTTGGGCTGCTAAAAAGATGTATTTAACAATTTGTCCCTGTGTTTAAAATGCATGAATTTGTTGGATATCTACTAGCAAGAAGGCAATATTAAAATTATATTTCAGTTGATACTCTTATATATTTTTTCCAACTTTGGGGAATGTGAGAAAATTTATTTGGACCAAAATTTGCTTAGCAGATTTAAGCAGATTTGGCCTGTAGCCAAATGTTCTAAAAAAAAAAAAAGTTATCACCTTGCATGGGAAACATAGGCTCTAAATATCAGGGGCCTTTACTACAAGTGCTCCCATAGCCTTATCTGAGATTTGGCCCAGAAAACGTATCCCCTTAGTGGAAGTGATGCAGGATTAATTTAGTTGTGGGTTGCTTTGTAAGAATTAACATTGTGAAACTGGAAATTAGTTTGTGGTTGGTCTATGTTGTCTAGTGTATCTTTAAATCTGTCAAATTAAAGCAATTTCACCTTGATGCAATACATCAACCAAAACAGGCTAGATTTGATTTATTTTTCATTCTGCTATTGGTTTAGACTTCTTGTTTGGACTTTGTTCATGTTTGCATTACTGAGAGCCATTATGTGCTGCAATCGTACAAATTTTGTTTTAGCGATGCCCATAGGTTTGTGCTAATATACTCTTAAAAGTTTAATAATCCATTGAAGAAGCAAATCTATAGTCTTGCTAAATATATTGTGTCAAATCAGCAGTTTGAACTTCAGATGTGGAACCATTTTCCTTAGATTTTATTGAAAATGTTTACATTGATATAATAAAAGCAATTGTTTAATTTGTTGCAGCCACTGACTACAAGAGTCATCTATATACAGTATATATTTACCCCCTTTCCCCTATGCAACATCCATTTAAAAACCATTGAACTTTTTCCACTTTTCCAAATGGGGTGCTGTTGCATAGAATTCAATATTTTGCTTTACTAAAACTTCAGTCTGCTTTGTTGCAAGCCTTTAACAAAAATTTTCAATTCACTTAAGGCAGGGTGCTTCAAGTCCAGTCCTCAAGAGCTACCATCCTGTAACTTTTAGATGCATCTCTTCTCTAACACACCTGAATCAAAAGGCTCAATCCCCTCATTTAGCCCAGCAGAGGTGTGGTAATGAGCCACTCATTTGATTCAGGTGTGTTAAAAATGGGGTGCATCAAAAAGTTGCAGGATAGTAGCTCTTGAGGACTGGACTTGAGCACCCCTGACTTAAGGTGAAACTATAAATGAAAGTCTAGCTTTCCTATTCTATTGCAATGAGAAAAGGCTCAAACTATATCTGTGTATAGTAAATGCACACATTTGACTTGAATGTCTGTTCTTGCAGCAAACGCCAGGTACAAAATGCAGCTGGACGGAGGACCAAACCAGGATGCACATGGTTTCCGTCGCCCTCTTCATTATGTCCGCTCTCTGAGGCTGCCGAAGATTAACCCACAGTCTTTAAATCAGCTTGGTAAAGGGCAAACCTCCCAAAGGACTCTTCTCAAAGATTTGAGCATTGGCCTAACTCCAAGGCAGTCAGTTGGTCACCGTTGGTCACAGGCATCTCCAATCAAACCTTCACCACAGAGAATTGATCCTTTGCCATGGCCTCGAAGATTTGAGGTCAGCCTGGATTTTCCTTTTTTAAGTCCAAACCAAATGAAAACCTCAGGCAGTAGAGTTGAAGAGTTGACTGACGCTAAACTTAAAAGCAAGTCAAGTGTCTTTTTTACTGTTCCTCAGTTTGGAAAGAAAAATGATGATGGTTCAGCTTCAGGCCTCCATGTCAACCTTACCTTTTCCCCAGCTGTATCGATGAAGCCATTAAAAATGAGCGGTCCTGATGAAAAGCCAAAAGACCCTAAAAATGTTCCTCTGACCAGTTACGGGGAACCAGGAAAATGGCTGAGCACCATTCAGACTGGATTGAAATGGCCCTCTCTCAGCCAGACAACAGCTGAAGAAACAAAGAAACATGGTTCAACATGGTCTTATCCTGATACTGGATCCAAGCAAACTTTGCACCAGCCATATGTGTCAATTTATACACGACCTAATCAAGGCAAACTTGCCTCCAATATTGAGCCACTAAACTATAAACGTCCTCAGATTAAACTGGAGAAACCTCTGAGCCAGGATGTAGGACCTCAAAGACCAGATTCAACTAATCCTCCTTCGCTGTCCATTGTCAAATATATTGAAAATTTGGATTTCTTCAAGAACCCCATAAGCCCCACAAGAAAGGACAATCAAATTGATCCACCTTCTGTACAAAAGCAATATTTGTCTCCATTACAATATAACGTTGGTTCTCAAGGTCTTGAACGTGGTGGTTCTCCCAGCATTCAGTTCCAAAGAGGTTCCAGTACTTCTGCTGCCAACATTGTCAGAGATGTGACGAATTATAAAAATGAAAAGGACCGTAAAGCTGAATATCCAAGTCTGCATATTGAATTTTCATTCCCACGTAAAACGGTGTTGCCAAATGTCACTAAAAGTAATGACTACTTGAATATCAATCCTCAAAGCTTTGAATCTCTTTTCAATCAAAACACAGGGTCGACAAAACCGCAATCAAATTTGCCACAGACGGAATTAAAACGGCCTTTCTTGGAGCTTGATGATGCTGAGAACAAAAGAACAGAACCTCAAGGGAGATGGTCAAATTTAAATCTGGAAAAACGACCTCAACTAAAGAAATGGTTTACCTTGACTGTTCCTTCAAAACCTAAAGATGTTAAACCAAATTTTTCCTCATGGCTTCAAAGTCGGCAAGTTGTTCCTGCTGCTGCTACCAGAGAACAGCAAGTGGAAGATAAAAAGTCAAACTTTTTCAAACCTGAGCTTCCAAAACTGATATTCTCTAAACCTCTTAGTGTTGGATCATCCCGCCCCTTGGAGAGGGACGAGAAGACATCTATCCAGCCAAAACCATCTCGAGCTGAAGGAATTCAAAGTTTACACAGTTCTCAGAAGCCCAGCATCAGCAGCAATGGTAAAGGTAATGCTAGACCTACAGATAATGTATCACCTGCCTCTACAGTTTACAGAAATCCATTCCAACCATCCAGTGATCTCATGCGGAATGTTGAGACTCTTTCAGTTCCACATTATCCGCCGCTCGCTTTTGGCCTTTCAGCCTTTAATTCTCTAAAATCAGATGCTTCTCCTGTTGAACAGCCGCAAGAATGGAATAAACAAGTTTATGGCCCTCATCTCTATTGGCACAATAGTGTAAGAGAAACACCTTTTGTAAATGTACAGACTCCACACAATACGCCCACTTGGTATCAAACTCAAAATAAACTTCCAAAAGAGAATCATGGAGCCAACCAGGATGTAAGGATTGATACGGATGGCAGTGGTGCTGTTTTTGGGCAGGCTTTCCAGAATAAGTGGACTGGGAAGGACACTGTAGAGGTGCCCTTTGCTGTACAACCTCTGTGTGGATCTGCATCTTCTACGCCTGGCCATAAAGATGATTTTAAAGACTCAACCTACTTCTACCAAAGTGCAAGACCTCAGCCTTGCAAGCAAATGCCTTGCCAGCCTCCAGTAAGTAGATGTCAAAACGAACCTAAGAGACAGAGCCCTAATGTTCCACAAAAATTCAATTCCTTGCAAAAGGCAGAGGCAACTTCTATTTCTCTTCCTTCCAGTACTTTTCAAGTTCTATCTCAATCAACATACAATCCTGATCAAAATGCCTTTATGCTCTGGCAATACCCTGTTGGACAAAGACATCGCCAGCAGCTTACAAGGTCTAAGTGAGTGTTTATGGCCATGCAGTTGAGTTAATACTTGGAGGTTATGTACCTTACCAACAAACTTTGCTTATACTGTTCAGTCTGTTCATTCTATTGCTTGTATTTGAAACTTCAATAAAACTGCTTTCACATAAGCTTTCCAGATGTTGTCCCTCCCTTTCAAAAGTGAACTCTATAACCAGCAGCATGGATGTTCTGTCATAGGAAAGTAGCAAAATCCCAGCAGAACTTAAAATTAGTGTTTTGACTTGAGAACTGGTAACCTAGGACATACAGAAACCAGTTTACAAGTCTTTTTAAACGGTGGTTCCTTCTAAAAGTTCAGTGACTTGTAATCTGAAAGGTATTTGAGTCGAAAGGTTCATTCTTGCACAAAAAGTCATCAGTCTTCTACTATTGCTGCCCAATCCTTGATGCGCAATGACTCATTGGAAATTGGGGTGACACAGCAGGACCCCTTTTTCACTGACATAACTTGTCCTCTTCTGTTTGGACCCTTAATGTTTACTGTTGAACTATTAGGCTAGGTGGGGTTTTCCAATTAAAATGGAGCTATCCCTCCCCTCTAAGTCTAGAGATGCTTAATGGGCTGAATTGTCCCAACACCTCACCAAATACTAGTTGGTATCTCTAATCTGGGAAATTGCAGGTCAATCTTGCAAAGTTCAAGTTACATGGTAACTAAAATGCCTTGTAACATTAATACTAAGTACCAGTAAATAAACATTTCACTTTGAATCAACACCTTCTACCAGAATGGAGTAGTGTTACAAATTTGCATTTTAAATGTTGCCTTCATAAGGCGACTTAGCAGGAAAATGAGAAGTGACCTTGATGGTTCATTGCATGTTACATAAAACTGTTTACGGAGCTAAGCCTTTGAAAATGTTCTGGGTTTGTGCATACGCTTGGTTGGAACCGGTTTCTTCAGTGATGTTAGAATTGCAGTGTTTGTCAAGCTTTTATATTTGCTAAAGTAAACTGATATTGTAGTTAAATGTTTATATACCTGAAAGGTAACTTTTAGTGGTTCAGAGAAATTGGATTGAAACTCCAATTTTGAAATTCACAACCAATCCCTGTTGCTGCAGCCCAGATTAATGATTTAACAGCATGTCAAACTAGTGAAGAAGCAGTTCAGAGTACCCAATCTACACCTTTCACTGGAAATACTTTTTCATGGTAATGATGCAGTAGTTCAAGTATTGTTCAGCTGCATAAAAACAGGATGTTACCATGTTGGTTTATGAACATTAAATAAAAATGATATCAGACTGCTTGATACGGATCAGAAAAGGCTCTGTGAAAGCAGTCATTTCACCTTTAATACAGTATCTACTAGGTAAATTGGTCTGCTCCCGTTTTAGAATCAGAGTGAGGACCAATTTCATTTTCAAACCTTTGGAGTGAGAATGTTTACAAAGTGAGGATATATGGTTTGGTCCTCAAAGGTTTTTTTTTTTTTTTGTTGTTTTTTTTTAGGGTTGAGGCTAGAAAGGGTTGAAAAATCAATGTGCTTCGACATATGGCCCTCACTACATATAGCAAGAAGAGTGGGTGTGTTTGTTGCCCATTTAGGATTGTTTTTGGTATATTTGCTTATCTTCTGAGGACCAACAGGCCTTATGGGGTCTGAAGGCTAGTCTTAATGGGATGGACTCCCATTTTTAACCTTAGTCAGTTTAGAGGTACAGTGTGAATTAACTAAGATTATCGTAAATGTCAGGGTTAGACATAAATGCAGCAACTAAAATTAATGCAAGTCAATGTAAAGTTTTAACATGGATAGAAATGCAAACAAGGGTTGGGTATAAACCCGTAATGATTATGATTATGGTAAGGGTCCCGGTTACACGGTAGAAATTAAGGTCAGTGGAAAGACCCCACAAAGACAGAAAAGTTTCGGTACACAAGAGATTCATAGGTCTCAAACTTTAACAATCCAAAGAGCCATTTTACCCTCAGTCCAGCTACATGATCAGAGCTGCAAATGTTACAATGTAACTTTTTACAAAAATGCTTTTTAATAGATAATGGGAAATGTTTTGCCATATGTAAATGACCGCAATCTCTGTTTTTATCTTTTGAAATAAAAAATGAATCGAGGGAAGAAAAGAAAGCAAAAAGAGTGTAGATTTTCAGACAATGGCGTTTGAAGAAAATGTATTTATTTTCCTCCCAAAAAATAATCAAACCTGTCATCTGCTTAATGCATAGCAAGTAAGATTACTCAAAGATGTCTTTATTCTGACAGGGGTAACATTTGGTTTCTCCCTAAATGAGTAAAAGGGTGAAAGCTGATTCTTAAGTTGGATTTTTTTCAGTAATCTTTTTCTGGGTATAGGTGCGTTCATTCCAAATAATTTCAAAATGTAGGCTCCATCTCACTTTAATATGAATAGTTTGCGGATCGAAACTGTCCCACCACGCTCATAAGAGCGTAGTCACAGGCAGCACAAAGGTAAACCTATAAAAGTGGGTGGTTGGTACATGTAAGTGCGCAACAGCAGTCATTGCTGCTCAGTGAGTGTTGTGGGAAATGCATGAGTAAAAAATCTGTTGGGCTTTTTTTGGCAAAAAGACAGTTATTGCCACATCGCCAGACAGGACACTGTTAAAAATGAAATAAAAATTGGACCCTTCAGATGTTTCTTTTTAGCTTTCCAATTAGGCTTGAAACAAGTTTTAACAATTTCTAACATCTCCCCGTCTCTCCAGTTTGCTGTACTCTTCCAGCCCCCCCATCTGTTTTGCAGTCTCTCACTTTGGGCAGCACAAAGCTGTGATGGAAAATGTTGAGGTCGAATCTAATCCACCTTGGTTGTTGGGATTGGTAGGGGATTAGATACAAGTCGAATTCAGATACATATATGAAGGTAGCTAAAATGTGACTTGGAAAATGTCGGATATGGGTCAGATCTAAGTGTTTTCTCTTGCTTTAGACCAGGGGTGGCAAACTGGTTCCAGAAAGAGCCGTGTGGCTGCAGGTTTTCTTTCCAACCAAGCAATGGCACACCAGACTCCATTCATCTCATCAAGTCATCATGTTCAGATTGCGACACTTGATGAGATGAATGGAGTCTGGTGTGCCATTGCTTGGTTGGAAAGAAAACCTGCAGCCACACGGCTCTTTCTGGAACCAGTTTGCCACCCCTGCTTTAGACAATCTGACCTGATGATTAGACCCCCCAATATGAAACATTTGGGACCCATTTGCCTTCAGTGGGACTGGGGAATAAAAATGACACACACACACTTTTTTAAATCTAAATACTCCATCCCTGAGCCAGGACGTTCAATATTGAGGGCACTGGAAGCGTAGATTTTGAAGGCTACAATAGGACTGACAACCTTCAAATTGCCAAAGAGCTTATTCTAGGGTACAGCTTCCCACAAAGTATGAAATATGTCCTTTTTTATCTTCTTAAACATACAATCCTTTAATAAGTTATTTTTTTCATACATATTTCAGTTATTTTTTTCACAAAGCAAAACAGTCTATAGTTTTGTTCAAATTATCTTATATATATATATATATATATATATATATATATATGTGTGTGTGTGTGTGTATTTTAGCGTTGAGAGTACAATTGTAAAATATGTGTTTTTCATTTTTATTTTCTGATTTCTAATACTTCCTCTAAAATAAGGAGAAGAGAATAATGTATCAAAGATCTCAGCCCCAGATGGCACACCATGGTGTCAGTCATGATTATTAGTACCTTGTACTCTAACAACCTTGTTTGGGATTAGTCAAGGTTATTACACAGCTTGGTCAGGGCGAGTGTAATTATGCTCTTTACAATGAACATTCTGGCCAAAAAAAAAACATTACACAGATTAATCATTAATATCTGACGGTTTAACAAGGAATGGAAAACATGGAATAAAAATCTTGCAAGATTTCTTGGCTGACCCCTTCAATGTGAAACTTTGTCAGGTTTAATAATTCCTGTAATGAGTCTTGTTTGACTTTTCATTGAGCAGGTGAACATCTTATATGGCCTCAGGCTGTTCCAGCATTGCCACTTTGAGGTCACTTTTAAACCCAGCCCTTGTAATAAAGCCTTCCTCATTGAGCTTAGACTCCAGAAACACCTTCATTGACTTACTGACTGCTGAATGTGAAGGGAGAACTCCTTTACCTACACTGCTCAGAAGAAAAGATCTTTAAGACATATAAAATGGAGCTTCCAGCTGCCAATGACAATGTTAACCTGTCTGCATATAGACCTAACCTTCCATTGTCAGTACTGAATGGTAAAGCATCCTCTGGAGGGTTTGTTGAGTCTGATTATTATCAGAGCTACAGTGATGGCAGCAGTGTAGCATCCCGTGCATCTGGTGCTCTAACTGGCTACGAAACCCTAGATGCTCCTCCACACTATGATTTCTACGCCAACACCCAGGCATGGGGTCGACGGAGGCGCTTCAGGCCGTCTCTGATCCAGCTGCATGGCAATCCTGAGGTAAGGAATCTACCTTTAAAAATCTCCAATAGTTGAAACTATTTAAATTGGGGGAGTTTATAATCCCCTTTAATATATATTTTTCAGATTGAGGATTTCTATTGATTCTTAAATTCCAGCTAGTTTTTGCTGTTCTTTTGATTCAACCACTTCTTACTCATTCTATTTTGCCAATATAGCTCCAGGAATTGATGTGCTGGAACCTGACAAAAGGCAAACAGATTTGCTTTGTCAATTATAACATAACACATCATGGTTTATGCCATACGGTTCTCCTTAATAACTATATATGAAGCTAGAAATTTTTTAGGGAGTAAAGGACTTAGAAAGGGATATAGGATAGAATTTAATAGGGGAGATGGAAGTATGCTTAATTCAATCGCCACTTCTAAAAAACACTTAAAGCAAGTGGATTGTATGATTGTTGCCTTTATCCTACCATCTGTTAAACTTTGCTAGATTTCTTTCCTGAAATAAACATTCCTATATGTCTATCAATGTAACTTCAAGTTTAATTTGACTAGGACGACTCCCAACCTCCCATGTATGAGGAGATGAATGCTGGACAGACAGGAGACACGTCTGAGGAAGATGAAGAGGAGCCGAAGGAACCACCAGCTGAACCTACCCGCTTCGGCTGGGTGCAGGGGGTGATGGTAGGTACAGAAAAACAGAGGACAAAATCAGTGATGGGTGTTTATGATAAATTTCATACAGAGGTGTGCATCTGAAAGGTTCCAATGGGCATAAAACGCTTGTATCAAACCAGTAAGAATAAAACAAGAAAAATGGAACTGTGAAAAAAGATATCTTTGTAAAACATTACAAAAAAGATGTGCAAAACTGATGGTTGTGCTTAATTTTCTGGTGCCCTTTCACTCTGTGATTTCTACTTCACAATGTGAAATTTTCAGCCAAACAATACATCCTAATTGTTTTTATAACCTGTGAAACAGCCATGGCAGTGGAAATGTTTTATGGCTTTCTAAAAGGGTTAACATCCCCTCTCTTATTTGCACAGTGTATTTCCATTTTCTTGTAAATTGTTGGCTGTTTTTATATCCACAATCATCATATTCATCATTCATGATTATCAGACTCAGTGGCAAATTTTTTTTTATATGTGAGTAAATCTTTGATAAAAACACTGTCTTATTTTTTTGTTTGTTTTTATCTTTTGCCTTAACTGAAATCTTTTCCCTTTGATTTTGTTTTTCCTGTCACTTGTAAAATGGCACATTAGGTTTTTTCCCCCAAGAAGCGACAATAAAAAGTTATTTCTGTTCTATTCCTCATTAAAATTTGTTATGTACCGAGAAGCTACAGTTGCATCAGCAGGCGTCCTTACTTGGTATGAACAAGTGTTGATACCAAGTACCCTATAAAATATTTTCCAGATGGGATTTACTATGTAGCTTCTTGTAAAAAAGTAGCACTCAGTAACTTTATTGTAAAGATTTGTCCGGTGGCTGCATCTTAAAGCAGATAAGCTGCCTAAACTCTGAAGCAACTTCAAAAGGCTGGGTAGATGATGTGTCACTTTTTGTCTCTTTCTCTCCTCTCTTCAAGGAAGTTTATGCAAAAATAAAGATTTAAACTTTAACTATGTTTGTCACTGGATTAAAGCATTATGCATATGGTGGGTCTGTCCTTGAGCACTGGTGTCCTGCCTTTTTGAAAAAGTTCCATGTTTAAACCCATTTACATAAAAAGGTCATTACAAGGTCCCTTGAGAAATGGCTTTTCAGTTTTGTAGCTTTCAGAGATATAATAACAAAATATCTCGATATTTAAAACGATTGATTTCATTATTCTATCTTTACATGTATTTTATATTGAGGCTAATTGGCAATAGTTGAGATAAGAAAATAAAAAGTTTACAGTTTTATTTCCATTTTTTTTTCTTTTTTTCCCTTATCAATAGAAATATCTGCATTCAGTAAGACAGACCTAAAGGGTTTTACTTCTACAATTTTCAAGAGTGCACTAAGAAAACCTTACGTGACTTATTTCCACGCTCGATTGAGCTCTACTCCCTCAGGCCATCATTACAAGCATACAGATCCATGACCTGATCACGCTGCAGTTACATAGAATCTACCTCAATGTTTAGTTACTGATTTTTCCAATGCTTCTCAGAGTTTTTGTTGTTTCTCATTGTGGTTTCAAATATCTAATTGGTCTATTTCAACTACATGTTTCTGAATTAGAGCCATGCACTATTTTTTGAACAGTTTATTAACTTAATCACTGATTCCAGAAGTATAATTAAACTTATTAAAATCTTACTCCTCCTTCACAGTAGTAAAAATCCATCTTGTTTTATATACAGATTCGTTGCATGCTGAACATCTGGGGGGTGATCTTGTACCTGAGGCTTTCCTGGATCACAGCTCAGGCTGGTATCGGTATGTGTAAAAAAAAAATAAAAAAAAAATAAACGTATTATGCCCGTTTTGTTATCGGTATCAATATATATTCTAAGCACAATATAATAAAACACATGCAGAGAAATCCTGGTATCGTATAAATTCAGTCAGCTATGACCTGATAAAAATAAATTGTTGCAAATTAAGGTTTATTGGTTTCAGCACACTTCAGAGGCAAGACAATTCAAAATGCTGTACATGAGGAGAAAAAAAGATAAATACCTTGCAGTGGCATAGAGGGAACATGCATAAGAAGAATAAAAGTGAATAATTAAAATGAAAGGATGATATAAAAATTACAATTATTGAAAAATATATATATTTAGAGGGCAGAGTCAAAGGCCACCCTAAACAAAGATGTTTTTAACATTGATTTAAAGCATCTTATAGCTTTTTTAGAGTTTTCTGGGAGTTTATTCCAGATTAGTGGAACTTCTCAATGTTTGGTTCTCAGTATGTAGAGTAGATTTGAGCCTGAGAAGTGTAGTAGGAAAAAAGTATTCAACTATTCACCCTAGTTAAAGAAACAGAGATTGATGGATTTCACTTAGTCGGCACTTTATTTTCATATCTTTGCAAAGAGAGAACAGTTCATCATACAGCCATTTGCACAGTAATCAGCCCTGTTCTGCCTGGGCAACGTGTGTCCCCCCTTACTTACAATAATGGAAAAGTAGTCAGAGTCAAAACAAATTACAGATACTTTGGTTAACAGTAACATGTTATGAATAAACCTTGAGAAAGAATCTGGCTTGTTTTGGTAAGAAGTTATGTCTGGTCTACAAACACCCTCAAGCAGGAGAATGGTATGGCCTTGCAGGTGAAACAGACTGATTGAAAACTTTTATAGTGAGTAAATAGGATAAATTAATATCTGAAATAAGAGAAATGTAATTTTCCGACCACAGAGGATGATGGATTCATGTCTGTAATGTATTTTGAAGGGAAACCATTCAGGATTTATATACTTTATAGAAAAAAGTATTTTCGAGTCTATTCTCTGAGATACGGGTAGACAGTGGAAGAACTTTTTTTCAGTGTTTCATAGATTTTCATTTTGAGTCTATATGCAGTTACATAGCTGTATCAAGAACTGCTTGTTCAGAAACTGCACATCAAAACCAGCCTAAGTGTAAATATATCAAACATACATTCAAGGCAATTTGTATGTATCTGGTTCTGCCAGATCCATCTGTTCCTTACGAATTAGTAACATAACTTTCAGAGCTTTGCATTTTTACTAAAATACCCCCAAACCAAACCCATTTTAAGATGTTCTGTCAGTGGATGCATTAAAAATTGCTCAGACTGCTTCCTATGTTTTACAGGTCTGACATGGGTTATCATTTTGGTGTCGTCTATGATAACTGGAATCACAGGGCTCTCGACATCAGCCATAGCCACCAACGGAAAAGTCAAAGGAGGTTTGTCTAGGCTGTTTCCTAAAGAACAAGTTGTTTGAATTAAACAGCTAAACTGTCACAACCTTCTAACCAGCTCTGAGTGCTTCCATTATTGCCAGGTGGTACCTACTTCCTGATAAGTCGAAGCCTTGGTCCAGAGCTGGGTGGCTCTATTGGTCTGATCTTTGCCTTTGCCAACGCTGTAGCTGTTGCTATGCACACTGTGGGCTTTGCTGAGACCGTTGTAGACCTCATGCGGGTGAGGAGCTTTCTCCACATGCAGGTTCAAATCAGGCTTTTTAATGATCAACTAAAGCAAATCGTGACTATTTGCATGTAACCTTTCCTCAGGAACATGGAGCTGTCATGGTGGACCGAACCAATGACATCCGCATCATCGGGATCATCACCGTAACATGTCTGCTGGGGATTTCAATGGCTGGCATGGCTTGGGAATCAAAGGTTGGATTAATTTAAATTTTCATAAAAGAATAAACAAAGGCTGGATTTCAATATGTCCTTACAAACTGTTTAACGACATTGACTACATTCTGTAGGCAACACTATTAGCTCCTCTGTCATTAAAATTGAACATTTATGGCACAGTCTAAGCAGTAAAACAAAAGAATCTATTATTTTTCACATTTATTACAAATAAAAATGCTTTGATGGGTATAAATATATGGGACATGGCCTTAGACCTTTCTGGTTCTGGATCCAGAGGTAAAAAGAAAAAAAGTTTGCAAAACTTATATCCATCCATCAATAAGATCTTAAAAATATAATCTATAATTGAAACAGATTTCCGTAATTACCTTAAATACTGTCTAAAAGGACTGTGTATTCTGGATACTTCTGCAAAGAAAAAAGTATCAAGAATTCATAATACTTAATCAAGATAGCTGTTGGGACTGTAACAATTAAAAGACACTTTACAGGTACTTGAAGCAGCAGTAAGAGTTAGGCCTGTAGCATAGCTAGCAATGAAAAGAAAAGTATAAAAATGTAATAAGTCGTTGCTTTATAAACTGTGCATCTGTTTATTGCAGCAATTATGGTTTTTAGATTCATCTAAAAAGATTGTAAGCTATTGGCCAGGACTCTGCCTACTAAACAGAGCACCAATAAACCCACTTAGTGGACTCTTGTTGTCAGTTTAACTGTTGCAAAAGGTTCCAAGCTTAAGACGTCTAGGGTACTGTAACGCTTATAATAAAAAATACTGAACGTATTAATTGATAGATAGAATAAATGGGAAGAAATTCATTTGGTTTTTCACAGAAAAACTGATGCTGCTGAGGCTTTGTGCCGTATTTCAACAACATATGTACTCTAACCGTAATGCTAATGCTTGACTTAGACTTGATTTTGTCTTATTATTTTTATTTGGTTTTATTTGTTTTAATTCATTTTATTATATATTTCCTCTAAATTTCTATGTTGTTTTTATACAATTTTAACTTAACCTGATATGTACAGCACTTTGTGGCACCTCTGGTTGTTTTAAAGGGCTTTATCAATAAAGTTGAGTTGGGTTTAAACTTGACTTGGATTGGAAAATCACATTAGAGACTTAAGACTTTTCGGGAAAATGAATTTTTACCATCCAAACTCATGATAGCACTGTTAAGCAGTTTTTAATTAAAAGATGTGTACATTTAAACCATGGTGTGTTTATATCATTAACTTTTCTAATCCCTGAAAGTCCTTTTATTATTTATCCTTTCTATTTTGGCTTTTAATATACAAATTTAGCGAGTAATTAATCTTTTAGTTTGGTTATGTATACATTGCAGTTGTTTCTGTGGATAGACTTAGACAGATTTTATTTGTCGTTTTGTTTACACAAGTGTAAAACAAAAAGAAATTTCATTTGGAACAGCTCTCTGGACAATTTCATATTTTTTAAAAGTGCAGCCTTGAAAAATAGTAAAAAAGACTATAAATTTACAGTTCTAACATTTTTTTTTTGTAGGATGTAGGATGTAGATTCATTGGCTACAGTAAAAGGTGTTGAATTGTGTGAATTATGTTTTGTAACTCAACTAGATGCACAATTTACCTTATCTTTTAGAGAAGTTAAATAATCCATTTGGAAAAGTTTTAATCAACAAACCCTCTTGGGGAATATTTACCTTAAATGCATGTCTGCATTGTGAACTTCCATTACCTTGTAATGTGTCTTCCTCAGGCCCAGATTTTGTTTTTTCTCGTCATCATGGTATCATTTGCCAGTTATATTGTGGGAACCATTATCCCTCCTTCATTGGAGAAACAAGCCAAAGGATTCTTTAGCTACAAAGGTAACTGTTTCCTTTTTTAAAACTCATGTTTGATGGTCATAAGTTCTAGTGTGCATGTTGGATTCCCATGCAAAGTTTTACAGGTTTCAACTTTCCAATAATCAAAGGACAGGATATAAATTTTAGCCACAATCAGCTCAGAGGAGGACTCATCTGCATAATATAGAACTTAAAATGAAATATTATATTTTAATAAAGGTCTAATTATTTTCTAACTTCAGTATTTCATCTTTAACAGCTGCTATCTTTGCTACTAATTTTGTCCCGAACTGGCGGGGCCCAGAGGGCACCTTTTTCGGCATGTTCTCCATTTTCTTTCCATCTGCTACGGGCATCCTGGCAGGAGCTAACATCTCTGGAGATCTGAGGGTATGTTAGCACATCTCCTGCTACTTTGCACCTTTTTTCTTTCTCAACTTTAGCAAAACAAGTCTGATAAAAGTAGAGATGAGTCATTGTTAACCTGAAGTGAACCTTATAGAAAATAAAGAGTATTGTAATATTCTATATCTCATGTTCTTCATCCTAGAATCCAGCAGTAGCTATTCCTCGAGGGACATTGTTGGCGATATTCTGGACTACTTTTTCCTACCTAGTCGTCGTTGCGACCGTTGGTAAAGTTCTTGCCACTTCATGCCGCGAAAAACTGTTTTCGTTCTACTCATATACACACAAGTATACATACAGCTAACGTAAATACATGTGGGAATGTAAAAAAACAGAATAAACACATGCAAGTTGTATATGAAGACCAGGGGGGCGATGGATGGATGGATGGATGGATGGATGGATGGATGGATGGATGGATGGATGGATGGATGGATGGATGGATGGATGGATCGGCGATGGATGGATGGATGGATGGATGGATGGATGGATGGATGGATGGATGGATGGATGGATGGATGATGGATGGATGGATGGATGGATGGATGGATGGATGGATGGATGGATGGATGGATGGATGGATGGATGGGTGGATGGATGGATGGATGGATGGATGGATGGATGGATGGATGGATGGATGGATGGATGGATGGATGGATGATGGATGGATGGATGGATGGATGGATGGATGGATGATGGATGGATGGATGGATGGATGGATGGATGGATGGATGGATCGGCGATGGATGGATGGATGGATGGATGGATCGATGGATGGATGGATGGATGGATGGATCGATCGATGGATCGATGGATCGATGGATCGATGGATGGATGGATTCAACTAGAAAAAAATATTTTTTTTCCTAAGGCTACTCTGGGTCTGAGTAAAATTGTGATATAAGGACACGTCTATCAAAGGGAGGGATATTATTTTTATATCAGCATATTTGTTTTTATTTCATATTATTTATTTTTTTTTAACTAATATTTAAAAAATATATAGTTAATATAGTTTTGTTTACGTTTTAACAAAAATTTAGGGAATCTCCGCTTCCTGTGTTAACTTTTATTCAGGATCATGTGTGGTTCGGGACGCCTCCGGCTCTCTGAACGACACATTAGCTTCTTCAACACCCATGGAGTCCTGTGTTGGTTTATCGTGTCAGTATGGATGGGACTTCTCAGAGTGCATCAATAATAAAACCTGCACCTATGGTCTAAGCAATTACTATCAGGTGAGTACAGCTCTGGCACTGTACACTGACCTTCCATCCCATTTGTAAAAAGGTTCGCTTTGGTGCAAAAGTTATTTGAATTTATTAAAAATAACAGAATAATTGTTTTTAAATTGAGTTAAAAAGAGATAGACAAAGGTAGATGATGGGGTGCAGGGCAGTGAAAAGGAGATGTGAAATCTACATCAGTTTAAATCTAATAAGGACGATCATATGATGAAGATGTTTCTAGTACTTTCTGGTAGATGTTAATCGAATTAGAGAATTAAGCTATTGTTCAGAACTGATTTTTACTAATATTCCTCTGATGCATTAGTTTTGATAAGAGGAGAGAGTTTAATAAACGAAACCTTTTCTATGTTTAGACACTTAGCATGGTGTCAGCCTTCGCCCCTCTCATTACTGCTGGTATATTTGGAGCAACCCTTTCTTCAGCTTTAGCATGCCTGGTTTCTGCTCCCAAAGTTTTCCAGGTACAAACATATTTTTATATTTTATATATATATATATATATATATATATATATATATATATATATATATATATATATATATATATATATATATATATATATATTTGGTTTTATGTAACAGAGATATCGTTGCTTTTGTCTTCTTTGTCATAGTGTCTGTGTAAGGATCACCTTTACCCTCTCATTGGCTTTTTCGGCAAAGGTTATGGCAAAAACCAAGAACCCCTCCGAGCTTACCTGCTGACATACATCATTGCCTCCTGTTTTATTATCATTGGTGAGTCATTGAGGTCAATTTTAATGTAATTACTCATCAAATCTTACAGCATCCACAGGTATTGTAAAAACTTTATGGCGATCTTAATTTATAAAATCTATTCTTTAAAACCTCAAAATATGATATACTATATAATATATATCTATTATGTAGATATATTGTAAGCAAAGCAGGAAGGAATCCTTTTTTTCTTTTGGAATAAAGTTGAATTTCTTGGTAACTGAACATTCTTTGCTTTTGAAAACATCCTTTGCATAGTGGATCGACAAGTTTAACACTGATAGAAACTATTTGCTGACATAAAAAAGAGGACCATCAGCTTAGTTACCGATTGTTAGTGCCCTAATGACTGCTTATAGTTCAAAGGGGGCTGAGTCATGTTCGCAATAAACAGCATTAAAAGACGGGCAATTGGACCTGGAGGTCTCCACCCCTCGTTAACGACGGGGTTTCTCCTCACCTTCACTCCTCTCTCAGAGCAGCATGTCTCCCTGTCCAGCAGGAGAACGTCTTCATCAGTAGCTATCCCTTTATTTTGTTTTTCCTGATGTATAACTGATGACAGACCTCCTGGGACCTAACAGCATAGACAAGTTACTCTATTTGCACCAGGTGACCGGATCTTTGGGTCAAATCAAACTTTACAATTGGTCTCCGCCAAGTGACGTCAATTGTTGATGGACCTTTATTTCTTAAAGTTATAAGGGGGGAACAAATTATAGCAGGGCACCTGCTATAATCTGCCCCCCTGTCTAAATCAGGCAAAAAAGGCCCCAGCTTTTTCATTTTTAGCTTATAAGCATCTTTTATGATGACAACTAACCCCTGAAACTTTGGAGTTGATTGACCTTTATTTCTTAAAGAAATAAAAATTATAGCAGGCCACCTGCTATAATCTGTTCCCCTGTCTAAATCAGATCAGGCAAAAGGCCCCAGCTTTTTTCATTTTTGGCTTTTTATAAGCATCTTTTGGCATGATGACAACTAACCCTGAAACTTTGGAGTTGATTGACCTTTATTTCTTAAAGTTATATGGGAACAAAAATATATAGCAGGTGGCCTCGCTATAATCTACCTTCTCCTCGTTCTAAATCAGGCAAAAAAAGGCCCCTAGCTTTTCATCATTTTTAGCTTATAAGCATCTCTTTTATGCATTTAATAACCAACCCTAATGAAACTTTGCTGATTGACCTTTATTTCTTAAAGTTATATGGGCGGGAACAAATTATAGCAGGTCACCTTGTTATAATTCGTCTCTACTGTTCAAATCAGGCAAAAAAGGCTTCAGCTTTT
Source organism: Cyprinodon brontotheroides (assembly GCA_018398635.1). Lineage (NCBI taxonomy): Eukaryota > Metazoa > Chordata > Actinopteri > Cyprinodontiformes > Cyprinodontidae > Cyprinodon > Cyprinodon brontotheroides. The sequence continues at coordinate 25,123,159 of JAGKQL010000004.1, read as the reverse complement.
TCATTTTTGGAGGTTATATATCTTTTTATGATGACAACCAACCCCCGAAACTTTGGAGTTGATTGACCTTTATTTATTATAAGAGGGGAACAAATTATAGCAGGTCACCTGCTATAATTTGTTCCCCCTCGTCTAAATCAGGCAAAAAAAGCCGCTCCAGCTTTTTCATTTTTGGCTTAGTAAGCATCTTTATGATGACAACCAACCGCTGAAACTTTGGAGTTTGGGATTGGACCTTATTTCTTAAAGCTACAAGGGGAACAAATTATGCGCAGGCTACCCGCTATAATCTGTTCCCCTGTCTAAATCAGGCAAAAAGCGTCCCAGCCTTTTTCATTTTTGGCTATAAGCATCTTTTATGATGAAAACTAACCCTGAAACTTGGAGTTGATTGACCTTATTTCTTAAAGGGAAGAAATTATAGCAGGCCACCTGCTATAACCTGTTCCCCCTGTCAAATCAGGCAAAAGCGTCCCCAGCTTTTTTCATTTTTGGCTTATAAGCATCTATGATGACAACCAACCCCTGAAACTTTGGAGTTGATTGACCTTTTATTTCTAAAAGCAGGTGGGGGAACAAAAATATAAAGCAGGCCTGCTATAATCTGTTCTCCCTGTCTAATCAGGCAAAAAGGCCCCAGCTTTTTTCTATTTTTAGCTTATAAGTTATCTTTTTATGATGACAATCCAACCCCGAAACTTTGGAGTTGACTCATTCTTGTAGAATAAATGAGGCAGGTCACCTGCTATAATCTGTTCTGTTCAAATCAGCAAAAGGTCTCCAGTTTTTCATTTTTGGCTTATAAGCATCTTTATGATGAAAACTAACCCCTGAAACTTTGAAGTTGATTAAGTTAATAGGTGGGAACAAATTATAGCAGGCCACCTGCTATAAATCTGCTCCTGCTCAACCAGGCAAAAGGCCCCCAGCTTTTTTCATTTTTAGCTTATAAGCATCTTTTTATGATGACAACTAACCCCCGAAACTTTGGAGTTGATTGACCTTATTTCTTAAAGCTGTTCCCCCCGTCTAAATCAGACAAAAAAGAGCCATTTGTGAACTGTCCGTGTGCTTCCAGTGACTGATATGCTTTTGATTTAGACAAGTGTAGGCACTGACGCCAAACACTAGGTAGTTTGTTATGTCCACTGATGAGGTCGGAGGCAGTGACGTGACGTCGGAGCTCCAGTCTTTGCTGCAGAGATCATAAGGATCTATGCCGTTAATATCCGACAGTTTCGACAAGTAACGGTCCCTGGCCTCATTATTAAGTTTTTGCCGGTACGGTAATTTCGCATTCTGCTTACTTTTTTCCATATATTCAGAGAAACAAACTCAATCCTTTAGTCCTTAGTTTAGCTATGCTGCCGGTTGTTTACACTTCGCCTTTTCCACCAAAATAGGCGTCTTAGCAACAAATGTCACGTGACTGGTGGAGACCGATTATGTGTTTTGGGGTTTGAAGCTGCTTGGACGTTATGTGTAGAAAAGTTATAGCTCTCTCAAACTCCCACATCATAACTACCCATATGGGTCTGCATTTGTGTTCTCCCTTCTCACATGATGGTTTGCTTGGGTCCTGTTCCTTGTCTGCTTGAAAGGAATGCCCATTTGGAATAACCTAATTTTATATTTGCAACAGTCACTCTGTTTGCATACAATGCGTCTTTGATAAAGAACAGCGTTTTGCTGGCAAAGTGTTTATTTTCTATCTAAGCCTCTTTTTTCTCAGTTTATTGGGAGATATAGCCTTTCTCTTTCTTTTTATCCTAAAAACATCCTGGCCATGCGTACAATTGGTCAACAAGCTAAAGTAATGGAGGGGAGCGAAAAGAAAAGTCCAAGATCGAGTGTAAAATGGTGCAAGAAGATCTTTTATTCCAAGACGGATAAAACTCAAGTTATGCTGAGAAAACAGTAGTGTTGCACCGATACTGATATCAGTATCGGACGGGGCCCCGATCCAGCACTAAAATCGTGGTATCGGTATCGACGAGTACCAACAAATAGGGCACAGATACCATTTTGAGAGTCAAAAGAGTTTATTCAACTATTGTCATCCATTCCAGGTAGGCAATAAAACGTTCTACTGGATTCTTCTTTATATTAGTCTTTTTCCTGCTTCACAAAATAGTTGGCAGCAGCTCGACAAAGCCATTTATGCAAATATTTACAATCCAAGTAGGATGTAGTTCTTCATATATACACACACATCAATTTCTAACAGATGGTATCGGTAGATAATGCACGAACCAAGTATCAGTATCGGGCCCAAAAAATTGGCATCAGAGCAACACTAGAAAACAGTCTGATGTTTGGAGTTCACTAAAACGGAAGTATTCTGATCTGCTGTGAAATTGATAGACACGTGAGTAAATGTCCTTGCTAATAGTGCTACTGTTGTTAGAAATGCTTTTAAGCCCTATGCTCTGAGCTGTTGCATTTATGTGAGGCATTAAAACCCAGTCAGCACAAAGGGGACTTATTTAGTGGTTGTGTCAGAGGCCAGCTGTCTTTCTGGTAGTTCAGCAGTCCAGCCAGTAGATGGCACCATATCTGGTCATGTCAGCTCACTGCTGGGGTTCTATTTAGGCTAGAAAAGGACAATCAAAACACTATCAGGGCAGACAACCTTTCTCTATCACAATCAGCTGGATTTGGGGCTTTTAATTTTAGCCATATAAAACGACTCTGTACCATTAAAATATTCGGTGTGTTTATCACTATTCGTGATAAATCTTTCATAATAATTTTGACGGAAGTTATTATCCTAAATTATGTCTGAATTGATTTATTCCTGTTGTACCATTTTATTGTCTGAAAGAAAACAGAAGCTCATAAAGTGTTACAATAAAGAGATACCTGTGACACAGTAACACTTTTTTTCCTCTTATCTTTTACCAGCCGAGTTGAACGCCATCGCTCCAATCATCTCAAACTTCTACCTCTGCTCCTACTCTCTGATCAATTTTAGCTGCTTCCATGCTTCCATCACCAATTCACCAGGTAGGTTAAACTATTTGCACTTACACAGCTTTTATTTGTTGAGTCTTTTCTGAAACACCTATTTTTTCCATATAAAGCAATTTTTTCTTTTAGGCAAAGTAAACCCGAGAAAACATAAAATACCAGCCTTACTCAGGCGTTAACTAGATAAGAAGTCATTGAAATAGGACCTTCCTGGCTATGTGAAATCGGTTCAAATATCTGATAAGCAGTACAAAATCCAAGAACAATGCTAAACAATATTCTGTATTTTAAAAGGTCTGGGGAAAAAATGCAAAGCCATTTCTTGGTTTTTCTGTCTTCATTGACCATATCCAGAGGATTCACCTAAATGATACAGATCTGTCTGCATTGAGATGGTTCCTTTAAAGGTTTATAATGATGTTTTAATAGCTTCTGATTCAGGGAAGTGTCCTATAACCGTCTTGCTTTCTCCCTCCACAGCCTTTGATACCACTGACCATAACATGTTACTGAATAGTTTGAGAGTTTCAAATGGTATCTGTGGTTCTGCACTTGACTGATCTTCTCTTTTCTGGGAGGACTTTTTCACTCCCATGAATGCCTCTCCAACCTGTGGGACTTTTACAAGGGTTGAGGTCCAAAAATATTTGCTTTTTATATACTTTCTTTTGCCGGCATCATTCAATCTTTTAATGTTATTTTTTATCACTTTTATTAAGATGATATTCAATTGTAAGTCTATTGTCGCACATTAGCTTAACAGGCTGTTGATACTGTTCTGCTGTCTGACTTTCCAGCAAAAAACAGTAGATTAAAAAGGAGAAAATAATTCAGGAAATCAGATTAATTGTGCTTACATTATTGTATTGCTCAATTTACTGGTTTGAATTAGGGCTGAAACAATTAATCAGATTAATCATGATTAATCAATTATTGAAATAATCGTCAACTAATTTAGTAATCAATTAATCATCAATGAAGTGTAGAGACTGTAAAACATGCCTTTAGCTGACAGAGCGACCCACTTATAGCAGTAATCATACCACGATTGTAAAAAATGTATCAATATTATGCATTTAAGATATAAAAAAAATAAATAAAAATGTCAATACTGTATGCTCTGTCCAGAACTCTTCAAGTGAAAAAGTTTGAGTTTCACTTGTTTACCTTTGTTTAATTTTGTAAAAAGTCTTCTTTAAAGAATCTTTGGCTATCCGATTATAAATCAATTAATCAAAAAACATATATTGGCAGATTAATTGATTTGCAAAATAATAGTTTCAGCCCTAGTTTGGATACATTTTTGCTTTCCAATCCTTAATAAAATGCTGCAGCACAACTTTGGACACATTCCAGCAATTGAAATCTCTTTGTTTTTTATCACTGTTGATCAGTGCATGATAATAAAGACAAAGAGGGGCTCAGCCTTTCAATCCACAGCAACAAGGATGTGAAACAGTCTACCTCTACAGCTACATTTAGTTGACTCTGTGGACCCTCTGAAATGCATTCAAAAATATTGTTTAAACAGATCTTTTGTGGAGTGTTTACTATTATACTTCTTTATCTTGTTTTTTATTTTTCTAATATGTTTAATTCTTTTAAGTATTTGGTTTAAATTCTTGCTATATTGGTTTTCTGTGCAGCTCTGTGCAATGTTCTGTTTTTAAAAGACATTTAATAAATACACTTTACTGACTTACTAATCATGCTTAAACTCATCCATCCTAAAACAAATAGGATATTTATAGTTGTTGCAAATTCATGGTGGCAGTTTTACATTTTTTCCTTTAAAATTTGTTTACTGATAATCAGGAAACCACCTTTTTTTAGCTAGTTTCTCTCCAATGAAAACATTTTCTTGACAGTCTGAAATATTTCAACGCAGCTAATTAAAAAAAATTACATTTAGTTGGAAATCATTTTTTTAATGCATTGCAATCCATTGGACATGCAAACATTAAACGATATACATACTATGCTGTTCCTTAATATTGTGGCCAAGCAAATGTACGATCTTCACTATAAATGTTGCATTGTATTTTAACATCCATGTGCGTTTGCAGGTTGGCGTCCGTCCTTCAGGTTCTACAATAAGTGGCTGTCGCTGCTGTGTGCTGTGATCTGTGTCGTGATCATGTTCCTGCTGACCTGGTGGGCGGCTCTTATTGCAATCGGTGTTGTCATATTTTTCTTGGGATATACGCTGTACAAAAAGCCAGGTAAACACACAAACAGTTGAGAGGTGTAACATAGTGCCATCTTAGGGGCTTCATTCATATCCTTTGCTGGGTTTAGATGTGAACTGGGGCTCCTCGGTGCAAGCAAGCTCCTATAACCTGGCACTGAATCAATGTGTGGGCCTGAACCTTGTGGAAGATCATGTCAAGAACTACAGGTTAGTAAAACGCTTTGCTTCGCCTCTCTCTACCTGTTTTATATAGTAAAGCTGTTGCTTTTTACAATACTTTAGTTAATCCTTTTTAAAGTTATTTAATTTTCTCTTTTATTAACTTGTCAAGCAGATCTGTCTATATGTTGCATATAGTTAGAACCTTGTATTAAAAATTTTAAGTACAACGTAACACGAGTTTATTTGCCAGGTGAGGCAGTTTTGTAAAATTCTGATCAAAAAATGTATTTGCTAAATAACATCTACTGTACACTAGGCCTACAGATACATTTGAGGAACTCCAGGTAAACATGAGTAAAAAGGACTTAAAGTCGTAGGGAAGTCATATTTAAATGTCAAATCATTCCGGCTTAGACATGTATATAAATGTACTGTTGATCAGACGATATTGTCCCAAAATGTAGAAAAATTTCTAGTTAAAAAGAAAAATCCTGTCTTAAAATCTATGGGTTTTTCTAGTTATCTTATGCAGGCCAGTTAGTTATACATCGGCTTGTACACCCAAATTCAGACAATCATATATCAACGGTCATCTGTCAATCACATTTTTTCGGTCGTAGCATCTTGATTCATATGTTGCAGCTAATATACGCAACGATTGAAATAAGAAAGAAGAATAATTGACTTTACCATTGAGTTGCGTCCCAGTGTTCTTGGGGATGGACGTCTGTGTCTTCTGCAGGCGTAGAGCTAACAGAACTGGAAGCGTTGTGAGGCAAGGGCTCAAATATGTATGGCTGGAAGCCTTCTACACTATATACGAGGGAAATTAGACACTTATATGTACCTTTGAAGAGTAGTTTTAGATGCAGAGGCTGGAAGCCTTCTACACTATATACGAGGGAAATTAGACACTTATATGTACCTTTGAAGAGTAGTTTTAGATGCAGAAGGCTGAGGGGCAAAAGCAACTATCTGGAGGAACCTCTGAGTGAAAGAACCTGTGGAATAAATGTTATTTGCTTCATATTCTCAATAAAGTTTATTAAATAAATACAACGTGTCAGGAAGCAGAAAATGTTTTGTAAAAGGGTCATTCAGAAGGAGGCGGTTTTAAAAAATGTTGCTGATTGCCAAAGCAATGGTATCAGCCCCAAAACCTACATTTGCATTAAAGGGGGCGGGATAAAGAGAGGAAAGGATACAAAAACACCCAATAGTCTGGATGATCTGCAAAGATTTTTTTATTCTGGTCAAAGATCTCTCGCTCTATTCTCCAGCCTTGTGATAATTGCGAAGGAAGACTACCTGCAGTTTTTTAAAGGAGATCAGCTTGGCAGTGATTTTTCTGATTAATTTGCAATACAATTATGCAAAAGTGAGATCTATAAAGGTTAGACTTTTTAAAATATTCCACTGAGATTTTTGCTTCTGTCAAAAAAAAAAAAAATAATAATTTAAGACTTTTTACAAAATGTGGCAAAAGTTTGTCCACTTCTGTAGATCCAATGCAGCCAAACACATATGCAAACCTCCTTTAATGCTCTTTTACTGTGCATTCAAAAGTCTACAATGCACTGCCTTAAAATATCTATTGAAAATCTAGATGCAAGTCAGTACTAAGTGAAATGTTTTGTAGAATCCATATTTGGGAATAAACTGTGAGTTTAAAAAATATCTTAACATTAACTCTGGTTATGAGTTTTGGTTTGAATGATGTGATAAAACAGATGCAGACACAAGGAAAATGCTCGGAGGAATGAGTCCCTAAAGCTGTTCAGGGTTATTTAAATTGGAGGCTGCAGTGAAATAGCCAGTTGCTATGGAGAAGGAGGAAGTTTTCTTGATATTTTACTAAATTCAGATAACATGAACTTGGCAAGAGTTCATAATGTACTTTTATGGACTAAAAGTATCTACTTTATGGTTGCTTATCTGACTTTTCTGTGTGCTTCCTTTTCTTATGTTCCATTCGTTTACAACACTATGAATTGTATTTACATTATTTAACATTAGCATTTACCTTTAGAGTATCTGTTCCCTGTTCTGAATCTGAACTAAACGTTTGCTTTTCTTTTCTACTTTCAGACCCCAGTGTTTGGTGCTGACGGGTCCTCCCAGCAGTCGACCGGCTCTCTTGGATCTCGTCAACTGTTTCACAAAGAACCTCAGTTTAATGATGTGTGGAAATGTGGTCACTGTGAGTACAGATTAAAATACCCTCATAAAACTTGTAGTTCATGCAGTAAAAGCACAGTACATAAAAATGTCCTTAGTGTTTAGCTGTGGAATTTAACATCTTACGACATGTCTTTCCTTATTTTTTAGACGGGCTCGTCCCCATCTGTTTTAGAGAAGGCAAGCAGCAACAGACACGTCTCCTGGTTGAACCAAAGGAAGATTAGGTCATTTTATAGAGGAGTGGTGGCTTCTGACTTTCGCTGTGGAGTTAACATGCTGCTTCAGGTGAGAGAGAGCTCCCTAAGATCCAAAACTTGTTTTAACAAAGGAAAATGTAGTATCCCCCATTTAAAAAAATGATGCTTTTGACACATTTTTGTCCTCACTATTCAATTTTCTGCAACTTTTTTATACTGTCTGTAATCTGAAGGATGTGTGCATTACTTTTAAATAGTTATGTTTTTAAATGATCATAAGTGTGAAGTATGTGCACCATAATCCACCTCTGAAATGTTTTGAGTCAGTATAGCTTGGTAGTGTTTAATAATAGGGAAACCTACTTTTTGCTATGTCGCTAACTGCCCACCAGGGGGCAGGATTGGGTCGAATCAAGCCAAACGTTTTGCTGATGGGATTCAAGAAAGACTGGCGCAGTGACTCAACTCTGGCTGCAAACAACTACATAGAAATCCTGCAGTAAGTGCAGAGAAAATAATAAGTTAAATATCTAAATTTTCACATTTTATTTCAAAAGACAAATGGTGCTTCCTCTATTCCTTTTTTTTTTTGCTCTTTAGTGATGCCTTTGACCTGCAATATGGAGTGTGTGTGCTGAGGATGAAAGAGGGGTTAGATGTCTCCAATCCACCTCAGTCCCACGGTGAGGCCATTGCTGACATAAATTACACATTTTAGATATTTTATGAATAAACTCTTCATTGCTCCAGCTGCTGAAACAGATCTCACATGTGTTCTTGTCACAGTTAACCAAGGTTTTGATGGGGGACCAGAAAATAGTGACATCACCTCTCCTGCTTCCCTGGTTCGAACAAGCACAACTTGTATGTGCAGCGTTCATCATCACTTCACAAACAGAATGCTGCATCTCTTTCATCAATCTCTATATTTATTCTGAATTTGCCTCTATAATTGTTTGCAGCTTCAATCACGGTTGAACTGGAGCCACAACCCACCACCGTGTTCCAGAAAAAACAAGGGAAGAGGACCATTGATGTTTACTGGCTGTCTGATGATGGAGGTGGGATTATCATGTCTGCAGGCACAACCTTTCATGTCTCCTGATTTTCCAACACATTTCCTCCTGGTCATCTGTCTATCCTTAGGTCTGACTCTGTTGCTGCCATACCTGCTGACTCGCAGGAAGCGCTGGGCCAGGTGTAAGGTCCGAGTTTTTGTCGGGGGAGAAATAAACAAAAAGGACGAGCAGAAGGAAGAGTAAGACCAAGGAATCTAAATGTTATTTTACATAATAGAGCTTTGTGTTCTTTTCTATGGAGAGAAACAGGTAGAAAATGTGTTATTTCATTGCAGCAAATATACATTTCTTTCTATTTTACTTAATTTGAAACACTCAAAATGTATGTTTTGTTTGTTTTGTTTTTTTACATTTTATATTTTCAAATCAGATGTAAACAGCTGGTTTTACAAGTGTGGCGCCCTAAAGATGCTTTGGCGCACAGTATTGAAATTTTTTTGTCTGACATAAGAAGACCTCAATTGTTTTGGCAAAGAATTGTTTGCATGTGCAATAAGCGGGTGTATTAGCAATGATCTACAAAGACTGTTAGTGCAAATGATGAGATGTGCAAACCAGTTTGGTTCTGCACTATTAAAAATTAGTTGATTAGGTGTTCTACTGGCAGTTTGAGAGTGGCCATAAAATAAAGGAGGGGTTCTAAGTCATGTAGTTGGAGGTATTAATATTCATCCAAAAAAAAGTAACAGTAATACTAAATATTTAAAAGCAAACTTTATATAAGCTTCTCAAAGTGCAAAAAAAAAACATGGGAAAAAAGGATAAAGTTAGAGCTAAAATATCATTATAAATGGAAAAGTTTTCTTCTATGCTTCCTTCCCACTACCCCTATTTGGAGGGGTCAGATTTTTAGCCAGATCACATTCTAAACAGCTGGATTTATCTCCACCAGCTCCTCTTAACAGCTGCTTGACCCGATGTAGAGCAAACCAAGGTAGGCCCATAATAGTCTGATAAAATATAAAGATAAGTATGCTGTTCAAGAACATTGAGGGAGAAGAAAAGTCCCTCTTGCCACAATTTAGATTTGCATACATTCAGCAATTTAAAACAACAACATAATAATGCTTTGTATGAATTTTGGCAAATGTTGGGGGTTTTGTTTTTGTTTTTTACAAATGTGTTCACTAGATGTTTATAACCTTAATTCATTTGCAAGTCTTCAAATCAGTTACTGCACTGGAAAAAAAACGATCTAGAAATAAGTAGAAATTTCTTATGTACGGTAAGTGTATTTACCCTTATTTTGGGTAGGTAAATGAGATGATTTGCCAATGGAATGAGGATTTTTTTACTCTTAAAATAAGATATTTAGATAAAATTCACTCACTTGAAGTAAGACAAGGCAATTGCATTTTCTTATTTTAAATGTAAATTATCTGTGTGTTTGATAAAGCAACGTCTTTATCAAACACACCATGGGCAGTTTTTTTTTTTTAGCTCATTTGATTCACTAAATTACTGAAAAAGTTACTTTGTATATTTATAATATGACATATTATTACTATCAACATGTTTGTTTTCATGATTTGATTTTATTCATCTTGTTTATATAGTTTTTCATAATTAATACATTAGTAAAACATCTAAAATGTTGTGTGTTTTTCTAGGGTTTTATCTCTCATCAAGAAGTTTCGTCTCGGTTTCCAGGATGTTGAAGTTCTTCCTGACATCTACCAAAACCCACAACCAGTGAAGTAAGACTGCTTGCTTGTTGTAACGGTACAAAATATACAGTAAATATGTATTCTATGAAGCTGTACAACTTGCAGTACTCCACAAGTGATATAGCAATCCTGGTAACTGTGTAAGAATTCATCAGTGATAACCTTAGGTAAGCAATTGGCGCTCTCTGTCAGTCTTGGATGGGTCTTTGGATCCTTACTAAATATATTAAAGTTCATCAAACAGCAGTGGGAATAATTATTCACAAGCAGAGGATTAATCTTACCAGGATGAGGTCTTCAAGTAAATTTTCCCAGGATAGGATTCATGCAAGACAAATTTTTAAAAAGTTAAATGAACATGTTATAGACTTTATACCAGCTGTTAAGAATGGGACTTGATTTGCAGCGGCGGGACCTGGATACCTTGCAGTAACTAGTCCCGGATGAACTCCTTTGTAAACTATATTTTACAGTCAAATGTGGGAATATTTCTCTGACATCATTAGCATGGCGCTAAGCAACAGGTGAAGGATTTTAAAATCAGCAACAGATCTTGCACAGAATGGCTGAGGAAGAAAACAAGCAGAGTTCAGTCAAAATCCTGATCTTAACCTGACTCTATGATTGGATCTGTGAAGAAATATGTCTGTAAATCCTAAAGAACTGAAACGACATGTGAAAACAAACAACAACAACAACAACAAAACATATGCGAAAGAAAGATTAAGTCATCCAGGAATCAACAATCAAGGTCTTACTACAAGCAAACATTTTAGATAGATTTTAGATCTAATCTGTGACTCTTGCCTTTTTCCAGTGTCCAGCATTTCGAGAGCATGATCGGTCGTTTTAGGCTTGACCCGAACCCAAAACAGGACTCGGACTCGGACTCTGACCCTCCCAGACAGCAGGAAGCACCTTGGATGATCACTCCCCAAGACTTGGAGAGGAACATGGCGAAGGTCCGAAATTCTTACCGCTAACATTTCATTTTTCTCCATTAAAGCTGTTCTGTATTTTACTAACACTTTGTGTAAACTTCAGTCCCTTCGTCAGATCCGTCTGAATGAGGTGCTGCAGGATTACTCCAGAGATGCAGCTCTGATTGTGATGTGAGTGCAATACTTCCTCTTTTTAGTGCTCTTTCTGGCAAAACACACTGGAAAAACAATCTAGAAATGAGTAAAAAAAAATTCTTAAAGTGTATTTACCCTTAATTTGAGCAGGTAAATAAGATAGTTTGCCAATGGAATGACTGTTTTTCCTCTTCAAATAAGATAATTAGATAATATGCACTTGAAATAAGGCAACGCAATCGTGTTTTCTTATTTTAAGTGTTAATTGTCTTGTTCCATTGGCTAAATGTCTCTTTTACCTCCTTAATCCAAGAACAAATGCACATATTTTAGGAAAAATGACTTGTCTAGATTTTGATTTTTTTTTTTCAGTGCAGAAGATAGAACTGTTCAAACCTGAGGAAAATCCCAATATATGTCCTTCGCTGTCTCTCCTTACAGAACGATGCCGGTGGGTAGGAGAGGAGTGTGTCCTAATTCTCTGTACCTGGCATGGCTTGACATCCTGTCCCGGGATCTAAGACCTCCGGTTCTGATGGTCAGAGGAAACCAGGAGAGCGTTCTCACTTTCTACTGCCAATAAGACTTTTCCAAGATGTTGTTTCAATGATATTATGAAACATTGCAGTGCCTTAAATTCCTTTAAAACACTTGATCTTGTAAAGTAATAATTAAATCACAATAACATGGAGGTTTAAGTATCACACAAATTGTATCTATCACCTTATTTTAGACCTTTTCATTTCTTTCACTTCATTTATTCTTAAATTGACAAATGAATTAATCTATTTAAATATTTGAGATTAAAAGGGTTTGAGAGATTGTAATCTCTGCTCTACTTTTTAAAATATATTTCTTCTGATTCATCCTGAACCGGTTTGGTAGAAAATGTTAATAGTTTGACTCATAGATAGATTACCATATAACATATTAATAGGACATTTTAAATCAAAGTCTATTTTTATCTTAGATGCCTAAGAAACTTTTTAACACCGAGTCAAAAATACATGTACTAAATAATTCTTCTTACCAAAGTAATGAATAATTGTGAAGTTAAAAGAAAATGACACGCGTGTTAATTTTCTCATTTAAAATATGAACACTGTCCCTTTCATTTCTATCCCACCTGAAATCCCAAATCAAAATCCAATGCAGAAGATTGTCCTGAACATTCATTTTACAGTTTACCTCTGTGTAATTTAACATTATTATAATCAAAGCTACTTTCTGAAGACCTCAGTGTTTTGTTGTGTGTTTCAGAAATGAAGACAAAGGAACATAGTAGATATATCTGGGATAAAGCTTTAGTAAAGCAGTGTTTTGGTTATGAAATTAAATCTTCCTCTTGCCAAATAATGGTAATTGATTAAAATGTCTGTCTTTACATTTCTAAAGCCGTTGGGAGCCATAGCTCAGACGAAGTCAAATTCTGAAATGTTCTACAAAGATTACATCAAATATAATATAAAACACACAGAACTTTTCAGAAAATCGTTTAGCATGTCCTTCTACTTCAGCTATATGTGCAACTTTGTGCTGGTCTAGATTTTACCAAACCAATCACTGAGATCTGTGGTTGTTATGGCACTAAATAAAAAAAATGAAGGAGTTTGAATCATTTTAAGTATGCTGATGAAGGTTCTCAGTCATCTAATCCAGTCATAGACAGGTTTCAGGTATTACAGGAGGCAATCCCCCCCTTTAACGACCGACCCTTAGAATCATAGACAGTTTCAGATATTACGGGCTAAGGATGGATCCAAACGACCCATTCATCGGTTACCATTTGAATGTTTCCAAGCAATATAAGGCCTTGTCCATATAGACTCAAACTCACTGCGGATCCAGACATTTGAATTGAGAAAGCTTCCTGGAGAGGTGGAGAAACGTCTTCAAATCTTGAAAACCAAGTCCAGTGGATATTTTTTTAATTTTTACGTAATCATTTTAAGTACTTTTTATCTCAATATCTTGCCATTTAACTGTGTAAAGTAAATGAATGTTAATTTAGGTTATGGCACTTTTTGAAAATGATTCTGTATCTAATTCAGGATTAAGTTTATCTGAAGTTTTTTTTTACAAGCTTAACAGTAATCAAATCAAATAAGTATGTAAATAAGATGCATTCAAACATGTCGATGTTGGTCCTAATAAATTCATCATCATAAAACCTTAAGTTTTCATTTTATTATCAGTGCATTTATGTCAACTGGTTTTTAGAAGCGCTTCTTTTTGCTCCATGCTGGTCATTTTACTGTATCAAATCACAACTATATGAGAATAAGAGAGCATCATCATGGGTGGTTCTAGATGGGGGCCAACAGGGGCCATTGCCCTTGCAGAACTTGTCCTGGCCTCTGTTGTGGCTCCTGTACTGAACACATAATACTAAAGCAACTTTTTATAGTTATGTATGACCATCGATTACAAAACTGTAACTCATAGTGACTGGGACCAATTTTATTTTAAAATTAACAGTTTTAAGGTGATTTTTTTAAAAATTAAGCAGTTGGACGTTTAGCTTCAGCCATACTGAGATAGGATCACAGTTTACTTTTCTTTTAGAACTGGGGAAGAAGGTGGCTCCTCAGTCCTGTGGTCCATACTGTAGGTATAGTGGAGGATTTTCTTTTTCCTGGTGGATCATCAAAATCAGTGGTCCTCCTAATTGTCAATCATTCTGGTGATATGTTTACGTAAAGCTGTCCTACGTGCTCGTCCCCATTTTCACTTACTGGTGGTAAGTCTGACATAGTGGGAAAATTGCAAATCTTTTGGAAAGTAAGCTTGTATGTGTGTTGCAAACAGCAACTTTTAAAAAGAGCATGCGTGAGGAGAAATGTGCTTGTGCACGCTCTTGCATGCGTTAATAGGTTTTTCCTCTCTAGAGCAGATACAGGGTTGTGCGTGTGCCTTTATTTTTAAAAGTGGAGAGGGCAGATCTTTTCAAAAAAATTGTGAGAATACTCTACTATACATTTAAATTAGTGAAAGGCACGCCCCCTAGTGAGGATCAGTTTTATTACTTGAGTGTGAGACATTGTAAAAGTGAATTAATTAAATTACCAACTTTGAGAAGTGGTAGAAATAAATACTTATGGTAATGTTTAATTCAGTTACACTTAGAATAAACACTTAAACTTGAAATAATTACAGGTTTCAGTTACCAGTGGTGTCAATTTGTTACTTAAGTAGAAGTATTAGGGTTGTCACGATACTAAACTTTTCATCTCGATACCGATACTAAGTAAAATATTCGATACTCGATGTCATTTTCGATACCACAAGGATAAAAACAAATTTCATTAATAAACAAAATACAATAAATAGATAAAAAAAATACAATAAACAGTATTTTGAGGTTGTATTCTGTGCACAATATTAAGCAAGCTTGATAAAAACTTACAAAATTAAAATTATGTGTTCCTTCCTTGGCTATGCAGCACACACACATAACAATGACACTAGCCAAACCAGTTAAAAATTAATAATTCTCAGCAGCTGCACCTGTTACAGAAAAGTCTGAAACTGAAAAGTGCACAGAATTATTCAATCACACAGTGTTCAGAAAGTGCATTTTTCCTTTAATCTGCGCATAAGATGAATGACTGTTTAGGTGTCACTGGTGGTAGCACTGTATTGATACTTTTTGAAAATGAGTATTGTATCCGGATACAACTTTTCAGTATCGATACTTCTTTTGAGTATCGATACTTTTGTGACAACCCTAAGAAGTATATATACTGCAGTTTAAAACACTCTGGTAAAGTTGAAGTATCAACTTGACCTCTTTACTCAAGTAAAAGTGAAAAATTATGTGCTCAAAACTACTTAAAGTATAAAAAGTATAGGATGCCACTATATGAATTAAAATCTCAATTTGTTGACTATTTCAAAAAAATACTTTAAGATAGGGCCGAGGATGAGGGAGGTCTTGTTGGTCTCCGTCTCCCGATACGCTCTCGCCTGTGTCCGACCTTTCAGGCGTTTCAACATCTTTTTCTAAATCCCACATTGTAGCATGGCATAGACAATTCGCGTTAGCAGTTTGAAGAACACCCTGCTGGCTTCTGATGATTTCCTTTAGCTAACCAATGAGTGTTTATGCGTTCTATGACTCATCCAATTACACTAGTTTTCACTAGATGTGGATGGAGCCAATGATCTGCATTAGATGGCACACATGACATGAAATAAATATTTATAAACATTAAACCCGAAAGCCAAGAGTAACGAGTAACGTTTGTTTTAAAAATGTAAGGAATAGAAAGTACAGATACTGGTGTGAAAATGTAATGAGTAGAAGTCAGAAGTAGGGAGAAAAATAAGTAATGGAGTAAAGTATAGATACCTAAATAGTGTACTTAAGTACAGAAACGAAATATTTGTACTTCATTACTTGACAACTCTGTCAGTTACTGGTTCTGTGCCCCTATACAACAGTCCTCTGCCAGGCTCTACTGGTAGATTGGGTCTAGAACTGCCTCTGGAGAGCGCTGAAGGGATTATAGTGCAAACGGCAGACTTGAGAGCACATTGCACATAGCAGATCAATGCATCATGAGAGGGATGGCAGATCACAGCTGAACTTCTAGATTATAATTTAATTAATCTCATATGCATCTTCCTTCTATGTATATAGTGATTCAGTTATTGCTCTTTAGCTTGTGTTAAAGGCACTGAAGCAAAAGACTTTCCATTTATCCATCCATCTTTTTACATCTTAATCTGGGGTACATCCAGGACAGGTCACAGGTCCATCACATGCAAAAAGCCATTTGCCAAAAAAGTTATGAAGATTTGGTTACGCCACATTCATAAATCTTTTGAAGGTTATATTGTAATGCTTTTATGCTATTCGAAATCCACTTCAACATTTAAAGTTCAATATGGACAGCATACATTTCTGGAATGTATTTATATTGTCATATGGTCAGCATTTACTGCTTATAAACTGAAAATAAGGACCCATTTTAAAACTAATTCCCCCCATAATTGTTGAATTAGCTTTTTTATAAAATCCTTTCAAGGATGTCATAATGACTATTGCTTTTCCAAATTTCCATCACATTTTTTATTTCCTGTATCTGATAGCATATTAATTAATTCATCTATGGAGCCAGATTTAGCTTTTTTAAATTAATGATTGATGTAAATTTACTTTTTAATGCAATTGGATAGTATTGAGATTTAACTATTCTGGAAAACTCCTGCAGAGAGTTTACAGCTGATGTAACATGGCTGATGTAATTTGACTGAGTAAACAATAATAGTTTCTAAAAAACTTACTTCCTGGATCATAGAGAGCTAGGAAACGAGGACCCACTTTGATTACTTTCCAAAAATAAAGC
This sequence comes from Cyprinodon brontotheroides, assembly GCA_018398635.1. Taxonomy (NCBI): domain Eukaryota; kingdom Metazoa; phylum Chordata; class Actinopteri; order Cyprinodontiformes; family Cyprinodontidae; genus Cyprinodon; species Cyprinodon brontotheroides. The sequence goes on along the minus strand of JAGKQL010000004.1, from coordinate 25,106,285 downwards.
AGTAAAGAGACGCTGAAATGAAAAACCTATTAAATTGTCTTGGTATTGCTGAGTGATTGAAATATTTAAGGTTGGTCTTTGTTATAAAAGATGTAGAATTTGTTGTAAAAGAGTGGTACATTTCGAGTAACCCTAAGGACCAATGCGAGCTGTTTTTGTGAAAGTTGTCAAATAAACGATCTCTGAAACAAACTCCCGATTTGTGCGCATGCGCCAATCGCCAACATTCTACGAGCCTCCACGTCTGAGCGCGAGGAGTATGTAGCCAATCAGCAGCAGCCACAGTGTGTTTTGGAAACAACCTTGTTCCTGTAAAGTCCCGTATGACGGGCCGCACACAGACAGTTCTAGACGCTACTCGGCCCGTAAAGTTCCTCCGTTTTAAAAGGTTTTGCCGCTTTCCCAGCCTTTCTTTCGGCGATTCGACTCGCGCTCTACCGGTTCTGTTGTACTGAACGCGATCTAAGCCGCAGCAAGTGACCGAAAAGTGGAAATGGATTCCGGAGATATTCAACAAAAGACGATAAGTCTCGTCGTAAAAACGCCGAACCAGGCTCAGGAGGATCAAATCATTGAAGGGGTCGATATGAAGTGGACCATTGGAGACCTTAAGGCTCATTTATCCAGGGTTTACCCAAGCAAACCGGTGAGTCTAAAAGCTAAGCGGCTAAATGTTAGCTAGCTGCTATGTTATGGAATGTCACAGAGAGAAACCAGCTGTTAGCCATTTCCTCCATATCCGCCTGCCTGCTGGGTGTGTTTTCTACATTGATACCTTGGACGGATTTTAGAAGAAGCCTTAGAAATTATTGTTTGTGTTTATCTCCTAAATGTAGTCCTTTTTAAATGTTCTATAACCCAAAATGTCACTGTTCAGCGCGTTCTAACGACATTTTACATGAATTATATATGTTCGTCTAACGTTCAGCAATGGCGCTTTATTTCAGAACAATATATATATATATATATATTAGGGCCCCGGCATGCTATATGTAGTCCTACCGAACCGTCACGGTTCGGCACGCGAATACACACGGTACGGAAGTTTAATATTGATCTGGACGCGGAACTGTTATTTTATAAGAGTTTCCTTCAGGACCCATTTGACCACTACCACCTGTAAGCTGTAATTGGTCCATAGACATATATATGTCAGGTTGATTTAAAAACATGCTATTTGAATTACAGGTTTTTCAATGAATCCTTTTTAAGTTGATAAGAGGAGTGGAAAAAGCTGGGAAGTTTAATTCTGGGATGTGTTTACTTTAACATAGGAAATTCTTGAAAATAGTAATGGTAAATAAAAACTGGTTTCTGATGAACAGAATAGAGACTGTATCTTGATGTGGTTAAATTACCCCAAAAATATGTTTGCACAAGTATAAACACAATCTAACCATCCATTACTAATTTAATATTATATTATATGTTTTTTTAAAAAAGGCCTCCCGGAGTACTTGAACGATAATATCAGGGAGTTAGGCTCACTGGACACAAGATAGGTTTTTAACACTCATTGGGATGTAATCCCTGAGTTATAGGGAGGGTAAAAATATGTGATGAAATGCACATGTGTGACTCCCATGATATAAGAAAATGTAATATGAGATAAATAGATGTAACATTTCTCAAATGAATAATTCAAATGCCATATTATTAAAATGTCACATTAAATATTTAATTATCCAATTTAATGATTAAAATGATAAATTAAATAAATATAATTAAAAATACTGAAATATTGAATGAGTGTTGTTGTTTTCATAACAAAAAAATACAGTGATGTAATTATACGTATTGCTTCACACTTTTACTAAAATGAAGGGTTATAGCATCTGTTTTAATGTCTAAAAACTGAGCCACTCACTGACAAAGTTTTACAAGTAATTGGCTAAATCTGCTATTTTAAAGAAAATTCCAACAATAGTTTAATTAGAAATGATAAAGATATTTTGAAATACTTTTAAGTTAATTAATAATACAGTAATATCATATCTATGTGTGTACTGCATTTGTTTTCTTTTTTATTAACGGAGTCCTTTTATTCATGTAGTCCTCAATGTGGTCAGAGTAGTGATACATAAAATAATATTACACGGGTAAAAGTAAAAAATATGGTGCCGTAAAGCTACACAGGGTACTTTCTCCAAAACTGGAAAAATGATCTAGAAATGAGTCAAAATGTCTCATATTAAGTGTATTTATCCTTAATTTGAGTAGGTAAATAAGATGATATGCCAAAGATTTGAGTATTCTTACTCTTAAAATAAGATGTTTAGATAAAATGAACTTGAAATAAGACAATGCAATTGTTTTTTCTTATTTTAAATGTAAATTGTCTTGTTCCATTAGCAAAATGTCTCCTTTAACTCCTCAATTCAAGAACAAATGCATTTATTTTAAGAAAAAAATGACTCAAGCAGATGTATGACGTCAACCTTACTACCCAAGTTTAGCTTAAACTAATTAACAGTTTCCCAACTTTAATTTAGTAATAATTAGTCAGATAAATGGCCAAGTACACAGAGAGCTACCCTAAACCAAACACATAGCAGCTGCTGGATGATTAGAAATGGAGCTGTCTTTATTTTATAGGTGGGCCATAATTCAAAGATTTATTTGTGGTTGAGAAGGACAAAGTAGCGCCTGAAGGGCCTCAGCATTTCCCCAAACTGGAGTCGATTGCAGAAAGAGGATCTATGCTTCAGTGAGATTAGGTGGAGCCGTTAGAAGGTGAGATGAGTTTCAGATATGAACCTGCTAAACCGTTTAAGAGAAAAGCTGAAGTTTTCATGTTAAAGTTAATGATTATTCAATAAGCATGGGAAATGAGCCATGTGTTTTCAGCTGGTTCTATTAAAATAAAGGAACACAGCATGTTATCCGTAACATGCTGATAATGAGAGGAGATTTAACAAAGCAATCTCACCTTTAGATCAGTTCAGTTGTCAGTATTCTGCTTCGATCCACATTTTGATCCCAGACAGTGAGGTTGGATACGTGTGACATCAAGATGCTGTTTCATTCTTCTAAAATCATTTCTTCAATGATAAAGAAGGAGTTTGTAGACATTTGGGCTGCAACTAATGATTATTTCACAAATCGTTTAAACTGTTGTTAATATTTTGGATTAATTGAACAATAATCAGATAGCCAATGGTTCCTTGAAGAGCTTTTTATGAAATTAAAGCTGGTTTCTAATCGAGGATTTCTGGATCTGATTGCAAAATGATTAAATTTTTTTTTTTTACAATTTTGATATAATTACTGCTCTAAGTGGGTTTCTCTGTCCGCTAAAGGCATGTTTAACAGTCAACAATTAATCGATTACTAAATTGGTTGACGATTATTTCAGTAATCGATTAATTAAGATTAGTCGAATTAGTTGTTTCTGCCCTATTAGAAATATCTGGGATGGTTTTTGTTTTGTTTTTAGTGTGGTTTGAATCTATTGATTAATTTATTTAAAAGGTTGTTTAATTCTAGGACACCAATCATTGAAAATGATGGTTAAAAAAAAAAAAAAAACTTCTCTAGTTTTCCTAAAGGCTAGATATCACCAAACTGATGTCACCATGGATACAACATCTGTCAAAGTACCAAATGTTTAAATAAATTTCTTCTTTTTTTTTTCTTTTTTCCTTAGGCTGTAAGTGATCAGAGATTGATCTTCGCTGGCAAACTGCTGCCCAATCATCTGCACATCAAAGATCTTTTCAGACAGGTATGGTTCTTTTTTAGCATCTACTATAACCCTGACATACCCTTAAACTAAAGTCCTAAATCGTTTTGAACTCATTCATGCCAGATACAGGAAACATCCCAACTTCTCTCAAGTTGTTATTTTGATATTTAACTGCCTCCAAAGGACTTCCTCAGCTTGAGATCATGTTCTCTTCCTTATGCATTTAGAATAGGTTGATATTCCACTCCTGATTTTTATCTTTTAACTCATGACAGTCTGTTGTGAATGCTGTAAATCGACACACATGTTTAAGTAAACCTATTAGGGAAAGCTCAGTTTCTTGTGTTTTTTGGTTTAGTTGTTTTGGGTCACTTTTTATAAACCAGTATTAGAACTGGATAATATGGCCAACGCCCGAGAAACATGGCCAAGAAGGCCAACAACCGAATCCTGAACATTATTTTGCCATGTTGATAAAACTCCTCCGATGCAACATTTAAGACATTTTCGCTTTAAAAAAAACCAAAATACACAAACTTTGCTTTAAGGCTGGAAAATAAGTCAGATTCAGATGCTGTAATCATAGACTCCAATGTGTTCTATATGAATAAATAACACTGGTTAGTTTCTTTGTTCCACTCCCTCTATTGATCTGGAGGATTTCTGATCTGTGGAGCAAGTTCACTGTCTTTACAATTTACATAATTTAATTTGGTGATTGCAGCATTTAGTTTTTGCTTTCAGCCAATTTCATTGCAGGGTTCTTCTGTTAAATATTATTTATGTGTTTGGATATTTAGTAGTTTGCTTCACTCATATTTTTAAAGCTCGTTTCGTTTGTGTTTGCACCTGTCGGCCACCGTGCAGACTGGATTAGAGTATCCATGCCATCCTGTATTTTCTTAGTATAAGATTTGCGGAGGTAACTCTGCTTTAACCAAAGTATTTTCAGGTCTGTGTTCAGAGCAGACAGGCGACGCCCAAAGCTCCATGCAAACACTGCAGGCTAAAACCAACCAAACGTCACACAGCAGGAGATTATTCTGGAGATCCAGCGTGTAATGACATTTGATAAGCAAATATGATGAGTGCAGAAGTCTAAAGGTCTTTAGCTTCTTACTTAGTTTCTTTGTTTACTGAAATGTTATATAATAATTTATTTCTATTTTTTTCACAGACTTAAAGCAAAAGAAGGAAAAGGTTTAGTTTTAATGAGTTTTTATACGTTGAGTGATTAAATGGTTTTTTTTATTTTTATTTTTTCTTAGTCTGGTCTTCAGTTAAATGACCATGAACTTTAATTAACATGTAAATGTGTGCTGCAGCCAACCTGGCTGAAGGAGAAGTTGCTTTTTGTATTTACCCAGTTTGATTTGATGTAAATTTTCTGCAATGGTTGCAGAAAAAGGTTGTTTTCGTCTCTGGGTGTCTATATGCACTAAAGGAACTTTCATCTTTCCTTTTTTGCAGATTGACTCCATTCCTACTTTACACCTGGTCTGCTCAGTGAAGAATCCACCCCAAGCGGCACTAAAGGTAAACATTCATTCAATTAAAACAGTCTTTAGATGACAGTTTCCTGGATTATTATCTGGGTGAGTTTACAGCTGTCTCCTAGGCAGATATTAGTGAGATGGAGACTCAGTGGAATCTGAAATGACTGTCAGTTGGGTTAAAATTGTTCTCTTGACTTGCCCCGGTATAAACCTCCTGCATGTAACAGCAAACCCTAAGAGGATAAAGGTTGTTTTTTTGTTTTGTTTTGTTTTTTATTCGTGCAATTTTCATAAATTTCATTTATTCGTGCAATGTGTATGCATGTTATTGTGAATGCAGCCTTAGCAGGTAGCCATTCTTCGTTTATCATTATTTCCTGGTCTCTTACCCAATTGGTAAAAAAAGGCAGGTAATTGTGATAACTCTTTTTTTGACCGCAATGCAGGAGGAGGAGAAAAATCTGGCCTCCTGGAGAGCGCACCCTTGTGGTCGTTTCTGGTTAGCACAATCAAGCTACTATGGATTTCCAACAGGTTTCAGTTGAAGCCCAACTCCAACAACACATTTAGAAAGTCAAATATATACTGTAATCGCATAAAAACATTAAATTGAAATTGAATTAGAAGTTGAAACTATAGCTAAAAGATGACTCAAATGATCATGATTATTAAAATACACTGTATATGTCCCGATCCAACTAACTTAATGAATAAATAAATAAATAGATAAATATAAAATGCTGCTAAATCAATGCTGATTGCTACAATTGATATCTAGGCCATTTGTTTTACATATATATTATGTAAAAATGTCAAATATAAACTTTGGTATATAAGACAAAATTAACCAAACCTCTCCCCCCTTTTGTTTTTGATTTCTTTTTTTTTTTCTTTTCAGTTTGTGTGTATTTCTGTATATTAATTATTGTATATTGTTTATGTTTTGCTCATTATTTATAATAAATGTAAAAAATATGGTAACAAAAAAAAATCTAAAATTGGATAGAACAGAATAACCTTGATTGTTGCACCGTGGAGGAAATGAACCTGTTAACTCTAAAAGAAACGGTGAAAGAGGATGACAGCGTTTTGGTTTTCCTTAAACAGTTCAGTGTGTTTTAGTCAATAAAATGCTTCCTGTGTTTTGGATCCAGTCAAAGGTGAAAATCAGGTTATTTTAAACAATAATCATTATTTTTTTGACAAAAATGCCTAAGCTCTTTGGCATTTAGCATCTCATTGATGTCACCTTTTCCTCTATCTGAACTGCATCTATACAGAAGTTTCAAATTATCTGGTTTCTCTAAGTGGTTTGAATTGATTACCAGTCAGCAGTTGTTGGCTTATTTTAAATTTGCATATTTATCTCCCTTGCACAGAGTTGGGTTCCTTTTTGCAGAACATACTTTATTTAACTTTTTTTTCATTCATACCTTTCACTGGCCTTTTTCTCCATGCTCTAAATGCTTTTAGGAATAATGTGGTCTGTTGTCAGACTAATGGCTGAAACGTCCAGTTTTGATCTTGATAAAGCTTATAAAAAGCTGCGGACAGCAGGTGTGCTCCTTCGCCTCCTCCCTCCACACTGACCTGCTGTGAAGTGGAACGGTTTCATTTCAGCCGTCATCCTTAAAGATCTTACAGCTAAACTTAACTCGCTCTAGTTTCACTACCTTAATGCTCAGCTTTTCTAAGTGTTTGTGCTTCTTTTATTCTGATTAAACCAAGAGGCTGCGGCTCCAGAGCGAAGGGGGATTATTCGATCCTTCTGCAGTAACTCTTCATAATTTACAAACTAATTATTTAATAACAAAAGCAGGGTTTAGCAGCTGTTTACTTTCTTTCATGAAATCGTTTTATTAAAGTTCTACAGAATGACATTAGTTCCATTAATTTTAGATCTATTTCCCATTAGGTTGGGAAAACATTTTATTTTTTTATACCATTTTTGACAAGCGCCAACAGCCTATATACAAAACTGTATCCGTTCTATTTTTGCTTTTCTTTATTTCAAAACTTAAAATAGAGGTAAAATGTTTCTCATTTTCAGATCTTGCTGATATTTTACCAACATAGTGACTGGTCTGCTTTCAGGACGTGTAATATTACCAGCTCTAGATGATTTTTATTATTCTGGACTCGGAGCAAAACCTTTTTGGATTAAAAAGGTTTCGGTTTCTAGAATCTACTGATCTACGAGTTCATTAGGCTGTTTGTTTTTTCCTGCAGACAAAAGAAACAGAACAACCACATCCTTCCAGTTTAAGCCCACCTGTTCAGACTCCCAGCACATCGGAGCTCAGGCAGAGGAGGCAGACATCTTCAGCAGCCGCTGCTCCCACCCAAACCCAGGCGCCCACGTCTCCGTCTGGAGCTCCTGCATGGCCTAATTCAACACTGTAAGCTGGGGATTTTTAAAACGAGGTGTATGGGGGGAAACTGAGTGTTTTAAGATCAATTGGAGCTAAAAGGAGTTGTTTTCCTGCAGGGCTGCAGCATCACAGCTGACCCCACCAGCCTTTCCGGCCTTATCTCTGTACAGCCCTCAGCAGCTCCTCTGGCTCCAGCATGTCTATGCAAGACAGTATTACATGCAGTAGTAAGTGTTGTTGTTAATCCTCTCATTTTTCCTTCATTTTTGTCCATTCTTAGTCATTAATTCTTAATTCCCACCAACAGCCATGCAGCAATGGCAGCAGCCGGCTCTGTTCCCCCAACCACCATGGTGACCGTTGGCCAGTACCCACCTGTTCCTCCGCACCAGGTTCCTGTCCCCGCCCCTTTAGCCAATCAGAACCCCATTGACAACCTGCCAGTGAATCAGAACCCGGTGCAGGACGGCGCTTTTATCAACGCGGGGGAAGCCAATCAGAACATGCGAATGAACGCGCAGGGCGGGCCCGTGATGGAGGACGAGGAGGACATGGAGCGCGACTGGCTGGACTGGTTGTACTCGGCGGCAAGACTCGGTGTCCTGCTCATGATCGTTTACTTCAACTCCAACCTGAGCCGCTTTCTGCTGGTGATGAGCACGCTCCTCATCATGTATCTGTAAGACCTCACTGCTGCTCTTCCTATTATTCTATCCAGTAATAGAAGCATAAATCTTCATTTAATGACAAACGAAGGAACCAGCTTGATATTATTTTTCAATAATGCTCATGTTTGAAAAGAAGCAGTAAACATACGGTCTGGTTAAAGTTCACCTTAGGGCTGAAACAATTAATTGGATTAATCAATTATTGAAATAATCAACTAAGTTAGCAATCTAATAATTATTAACTGGAGTACAGAAACTGTAAAGATGCCTTTAGCTAAAAGAGGGACCCACTTAGAACAGTAATTATACAAAAATTGTAAAAAATATAAACATTTTGCAATTTAAAAAAAAAAAAAGTAGTGTTGCACTGATACCAGTATCGCGCTTGGCCCCAATCCAGCACTAAAATGGTGGTACCGGTATCGGCTAGTGCAGACAAACAGGGCACCAATACCATTTTCAGAGCCAAAAGTTTATTCAAGTATTTATACTGTAATTTTCGGACTATTAGCCACACCTGAATATAAGCCCGCAGAAGCTAAATTGCATGATTTTTACATATACAAGCCGTACCGGACTATAAGCTGCAGGTTTTTTATGTTTAATGTCCGCCTTTTCTCGTCTTGTCGCGTTCTGTCTTGAACCACTCTCGGAAGAAGTCTGCTTCCTGGAGGACCTCCGCAGATTCCCAGTAGCGGCTGCTACCGTACTTGTGTAAGGCTGAAGCAAATGTGGCGTCAACATGGTGGATGGTAAAATCCATAGATTTAGGTATTAGTATCTAGTGGCCATTAGATAGGCCACATTGCTATATAAGCCGCAAGGTCGAAAAATGGGGGAAAAAGTCGCGGCTTATAGTCAAAAAATTATGGTACTTTTTTTTTTTTTTTACAGCCAAGTAGTATACAGTTCTTCATATATACACACACACACACACACACACATCAATTTCTATCAGTATGGTATCGGTGTCGGCCGCTACTGCACAGCCAGGTATCGGTATCGGGGCCAAAAATGGAGCAACACTATCCAGAACTCCTCAGGTGGAAAAAATTTTGTTTCATCTGGTCTAATTCTGTTAAAAAAAATCTTCTTTAAGGAAACTTGCCATCTGATTATTAATCGACAAATTAATCGATTAGCAAAATAATGGTTTTTTGCAACCCTAGTTCACATACGGTTGGATTCTGACTACTAAGATTTTAGCTGAAGCCTGTTGGGCTATAATAAACGTCTACATCATCCCAAACACTTTGGACTTGAGGGGAAAAAATGTTCAGACTGAATCTTTGTTTTTGGTGGAAAAGAGTGAGGTACCTACAGAAGACACCTAATTGTTTCCTACGCTGTTCCCCGTCTCTTTGTTTTATTTAGAGACATTCTTGGTAACTGACCAGAAGGGGGAGCACTGCAGCATCTGTACAGAAGTAGCTGGCAATAAGGGAACCTTTGTTCATAATGATTTATTTAGAAATATGATTAGTTCTGAAACATTCATTTAATGTAGTTTTAATTTCCTGTCTTTGAAAACAGTTTGACCTTTTTTTTTTTTTACCAGTTTAATATTTGTGCATGTCACTAAAGATATGATAATCAAACAGTCATGACTAAATTTAGGTAAAAATAACTTCATGGATGCAAAATTCCTCATCACATGATTGTAATATGCCAATAAAATTTAAACACCTTAAAATTATAATTGTTTTTAGTGTCTTTAGTTTTAATTAAAGATATTTGATAACTTGCAGACATAAAAACCCACATTTGTTCATTTTTCAGGAGGGTTCGCATCACCGAACAGGTTTATTGACTGAGACAATTTCTCTTTAGAGTTTTTATAATCAGGGATGTATTGATAGGATATTGATATCAGAACATCAGTCTGATTAAAACTAATATTGGAATATATTGACCTCTGAACTAGCGAGCTGCTAAACGCTACGCTTCTGTTTAAAATATTCTGTTTATGCTGGTTATGATAAATAGGCCAGCTCTTCTCATACCTGCTGTTGGTTTTTATTTTCTGTTTAAGTAATATTACTGGATCAGATTTCTTTTTTGTTGCTTTAAGTGTTCTCAGTTATTGTTTAATGATAAATAATTGATCTGAAAAGTGTTAATATTGATAGAAAGCAATTTGTTGTGTCTCTGAAACTGCAGGCACACTATGGGCTGGTTTCCCTTCAGACGGCCAGCACCAGTCCAAGCACCCGACCTGCAGCCCCCTGAGGTCCAACACAACCAGCCCAATGACATCAGGGACCCGGAGCCCAATCCTGTAAGGATTTTAGTTGTTTCCTGTTTATGCCTGCTAAATTCAGTTGGCTTTAACATTTGCCAATTAAATGATGTTGGTTCAGACCAGCTCTGTGGCTTTACTGTCTTCAAATGTTTATCCTTACTAAGAAACTTTTCTCTGTGACTCTTCAGGCTGACGAGCCGGCTGAAGGACAGATGGAAAACACAGCTGAGGAGTCTGAGGAGCCAATGGCAGCAGTGTTGGTTCCTCCTCACAGGGTGTCCATCATGTGGACCGCCTGGGTGTTCTTCAAAACGTTCTTCTCCTCCCTCATACCTGAGGTTCCTCAGGGCCTAGCCAACTGAGTCCCTGGGACAGCGGCGGTTACCTTAACACGGTCACCTAATAGCGCGCGGGGATCCTACCAGCTCCTGTGTGGAAGTGAATCTTTTAGGAAGTGGCGCAGCGAACAGCAGCCAGATGTAGACGCTACCAAAGAAACCATAAACTGGCATCTTCTCGCTGCTGGTTTCAGGTTTCTGATCCACCTTCATGTTTTATGCTCCATTAAAAGGTCTGTAACAGACAGACAGTGGAACCTGAAAGCTAGAGAATGAATCTTCCTTCTGCGCTGATTTGTTATATTCAGTTTCCTCTTCCAGTTTTAGGACTTTTATTCTGAAAGGATTCATATTCCTGTAGATGAACGAATGTGATCTTCACACATTAGTTTGTTAACCATAGATTTTGTTCTATGAATCTGTGTTCAGATTTCTCTCAGTAGCAGGTGGGAGGACTTTTTAGACGCAGTCTAAAGGACTGAAATAAGAAAAACTTGTGTTACCATTTTACTTAAGGTTCTCATATACATTATTTTAGGGATAAAAATCTAGTAAAAAAAAAAAAAAGACTTAATGAACTTAATAAAACAAAATGTCAGACTCGAGGAGGAACATTTTGTATTTAAATCAACTAAAGAAACAAGGAACTCAAGTCTTTTATCCTCTTTTTGTCCCTTTTCATTCCAGCTTTTAGAATTTTAGGTGAATTCTTCTTTTTATTGAAAAATTCCACATAGCCATAAATTAAAAATGTATCATAAAAAAAAGCTGTAAATATATTATTTACACAAACTAAAATAGCCCACAGGTCTGTCAGTTAAATATCTTCTGAATAGAGAGAGGTTATGAGGTTATAACTTTAAGGGCTCAGAGCTTTTTCTAGTTTTTTTTTTTTGCACAGAGGAACAGAGATAAAATTACAGATCAAATTCAAAGTAAAGCCGTGAAAATACGTCACTATGTGGAGAAACTTAAACCAAGGTGATTTTGTGACTTCATGAATTTCTCCACCTCTTCGTTTTTATCTCCATGGAAGTAATGAGCTACATGTATGACAGGAACTTTTATCATTTCATCCTTTCGCATGAACATTGATCTGTAATCCTGTTTATTTTCTGAAGCTGTATATTTAAGTTCCCTTAGGGGAAAAAAAAAGATAGTGACATTTGTCACTGTGTAAAGTGGAAAAGGACCCTTTTCTAGTGGCAATAGTTGCCCTTGCTTGTACAATAACTGTGTTTATGGGATTTTGTTATAACAAATGCAATAAATGTTTGTACATCAAGTATTTTTGTGATTTATTTTTTTCTATTTAGGTGTTTCATCCTTTATTGAAACAAAGGTTCTTTGCTTTTCAATTGCATCTAACAGTAAACAGTCATGGGGAAGTGGTGCTTAGGATGTTAACCCAAACCTCTACAGAAGGTGCTGTCACAGTTCAATATTCATGGTATTCTGTTTTTCGTTGGATTGTGCAGCAGTTCATTTTAACAGGTTTTGTAAAATCAATTTATGCTAAACTTTGAGGAATCAGAAGTTGAGGCAGTGGAGTAAACACTGGCACCCTTGTACAAGGGCTCAATTCAAATACCTACAGATCTGTAAGGACACTTTAGCCACGGTGGAAGTGCGTTAACGGTGCGTTCCGAATTGTGCTGCAAAGAAGGAGATAAGACCAGGAAGCGCCGATGCATCCAGGGTTAAGTACTCTCCAATGCAGCCGTCACATGTATGGCCTTCTCTGTAGTGCCACTTCCTGGTTGCCTACTCAAAATAAAGGCCTCTAGAGCTTAAACAAAGACAACCTGGATGTACAGGCACAGCCCACCTCACAGAGTCTAACAAAAATACTTATTTCATGACATCCACTCTGATGCATAGCGTACACATAATGTAAGAGCAAGCTTCAGTCATTTACTACATCTGTTGGTGTAGCGGCTAAAATCATTTATTTAAAGCTACTGGTTGCTATTCCTGAAAGGCATTGGTTTTATGTGCACTCAATTAAGATTATCACGCCGATCTTTAGTTTGTCTTATAATAAAGTCATTTATTATCAGAAGAATTTTCATCGTTTTAGTACTTAACTTTACATAAACATAAATTCGACATTAATCTGAACCAAACACTGAAGAAAACTGTTGCCTCCTCCCGTTAACAACACCTGAACAGAATCATGGTTGACCTTAAATAACCCCATCAGACAATCAGAACTCAAAATATTGCCCCCTGGTGGGGAGAAGCACAGGACAGGGCAAATGGCTCCTACTTTTTTTTTTTTGTGGTTCTTTTCATGAAGGCTGTAGTCTTATTTATTAGCATTATTGCTCCCTAATCTGTAGTTTCTCCCCCCAGATAGAGTTCTTACTGAGCTGATAAACAGGCTTCAATCATCAGAATCAGCTGTGCTAAAGCAGAGGAACCTCTAAAACCTGCAGGACAGCGGCCCCTGAGGACCAACTTTAGGTACGCCTGGGCTAGGAGCTGCAGTTTGAGGTGTTTTGGATCAGGCAATCTGAGAAGTGCTACAGTATTAGCTACAACAGCTAGGCCATTTTTAAGCCTGACGGAAAGTTAAAAAAAAGTTTTTTAAAGAGAAATGCCAAGCCCCCCATACAGTCAACAATGAGATATACCCTGCAGAAGTTATTCTAAAAATAGACACTGTTTGGCCTCAGCTTTAGTAAGTAAATAAGATGATCTGCCAAAGAATATTTTTTTTCCTTTAAAACAAAATATCTAGATATTATGTAGCCTACTTGGAATAACAAAGAATAACATAAATTTCTCCAATGTGAGATCAATAAACTTCAGTTATTGCTATTATCCTCCACCCCATTATTTTCCAGTGTTGTCAATTTCCAGTCCTAAATGTCATATAATCATCTAGTCTTTCTTTTTGCCCGCCATATACCAACTTTGCACACAAAAACATATGCATAGCACTAAATACTGAGCTTTTTCAAGGTATATTCACAAATAAAACACAGAAAAATCTGATCTAACAATAAATAAAAGATCCTGAAATATGTTCATTTGCACTTTGAGCAGATGATCTGCCAATATAAAGAGTATTGTGATGTTAGAATAAGATAATTAGGTATTATGCACTTAAAATAAGAGAAAGAAGTTAGTAATAATAAATCGTCTTATCCCATTGGCAAATTATCTTACCTGCTCACCGCAAGGAAAAATACACTTATTTTAAGAAAAAAGGTTTTAATATTTGCAGTGAACACAGGAATTATCAGACAGAGACCTCAATGTGAAAAGTGATCTAAAAACTAGAAAATATTTCTTAAATCAGTGTATTTGTCTTTAATATGAGCAGCTAAATGAAATAATCTGATAACTGGATTTAATATTTTTGTCTTTCTTAGAACAGGGACATTTTTTTTTCACTATTTAAATGTAAATCACCTTGATTTAAAAAAAATGACTTAACAGCTTAAAACAAGGAAAAATATTCACATTTCAAGAAAGTTTGTTTGCTTTCATTTACATTTTTGCAGCGCTTCATCAGATCTGTGACCTCCCCTTTTTTTTACCCCCTCTTTCTGTAACATTTAAGCCATTTGGGAGATTTGGAGGACAAATACCTGAAGGGTATGAATACCAGGACTCAGCTCCTGTATCTAGTTACACTGAGAATTTGCACATATTAAACCCTCTTTGTTCAGTCAGAGCTGCTGGAGCGACGTTGGTCACCCTGACAACAGATAAAACTGGAAGATTTAAACACATGTTAATCTTTCTCTCTTTTCTTCACAAATTAAAGCTAATTTATGTGGTCATGTACAGTAACATTAACATTAATGGCTTTTGGCTGTTTGTTTACCTTTACCCTATTTTAGAAACCTAAGTTTTTGTTTATTTTTTGGTGTCTAAAAGCTCAAATGTATTACGTTCTGCAGTTTACATCACAGAAGTTGCACTTTGACCTGTTTTTTTGACCCCTACAGTAACCCACACAACCCCTCTGCTTCTGATTGGATGAAAAAGAAAGGTACACTGAGAGCTTCAGGACACTGAACCATGCAATCTGTGTGTTGGTAGGCTGCAGAACGGTATCTACCATAAACTAAGGGCAGGATGCCGGCTGATATTTTTCCCCGTTTGCTGATCCTGTGTCTGTTTGGAACGATCCACGGCTGTCTGCAGGATCGCGCTTCAGCCTACAAATACACTGGAGCTGTATGCAGACTAACCCACCCTGCTGCTGCTGTGTGTGAGTAGTAACATCCTTTCATATCTGAAGCTCTTTTTTGTATTATTCTTCTACAGTTTAAAATATAAATGATACCAAATACAACCAATCAATGCAGAATGGCTTTAAACTTCAGATTTGAAGTCTGAAATTCAGTCCTTAATGCAACTTTTGTTCCATCTGTCATTGCTTTGTTCTGGATTAATCTATAGCTCTCCAGTTCCTCAAAAGGTCTTGTTTGTTTTACTTTGAACTTTGGCTTTTCTTTTGCTTTTGCTTTGCAGGATCTGACTGTTTTCTGAGGAATGTGCTACTATTTGTTTGTTGAGCCTCATTAACAAACAATAATAGAAATGACCTTTGAATCACACTGCAAGAATTGAAATCTAATTAATTATTTTCTTCTTAAAAATAAGTGCATTTTTCTTTAATTCAGGAGGGAAGTGAGACACTTTGCCCATGGAAAAAAATACAATTTACATTTAAAATAAGAATAAACAATTGCATTGTCTTATTTTAGGTGCATATAATCTAATTTTCTTAGTTTAAAATAAAAAAATACTCATTCCATTGGCAGATCATCTTATTTACATACTAAAGTTAAGGGTAAATACGCTTAATTTAAGAAATTTTTACTTGTTTCTAGATCATTTTCTCAGCGCATTGAGACAAAAAAAGGTTCCTAAAATCAAAGAGCCAAGTTTCATTTGCATAATTAAAAGCATTACTTTCAAACTAAATTTTGTTCTTGGCTATTTCCTTTTGGATTAAATATCCAAAAGGAAGCACAAAGGAGTGACAAATAGAAAATAGCTTTTCAGTTCCATTAGGGATGAGAGTAATTACATTGCACTGGATAAAATCAAAATCTTAAAATCTTTTAGACTTAAGGGAATAGTACACCCGAAACATGATTAGCCTTCTCATTTTTCACTTCTCACCCCCATGCTGAACAACACTCTGAGTACTTTTTTGATATTCAAATGCATCTGAGGCCTGGGAGGCTTCTTGCTGTTCGCTGACATTCAACAATGGAGGTCTATGGCTTACCAGGCAGAAAGGTCCATAAAAGTCCACAAAAACGTGTCAATATTCCTCCTCCATATCGCTCGTCCAATGTATTCAAGTGTCCTGAGTGGGTAGCATCCAGAATTTACCGGTAAACAAAGTCATTTAGTAGGTTTTTAGAGCATAAACAGTAGTGTATAGGATTTCCTGAAAGCGTCACGGAGCCTACGGAAACCGCCGCAGACCAAACCAGATGAAAAGATTCCGTCTGCTCTGCCTATAATGCAAGCTGCAGAAGAAGAAATGTGCTGTTTACCTGTGCAAAGAAAGAAACAACGAAAGAAAAATGTCTGAGGACTTCAGTGTTGAGGAAGAGCATGAGTTCTTTGCCGAGCTGAATGCGCACTTTCATCTGGTTTGGTCTGCCGCGGTTTCCGCACGTTTTTTGTGGACCTTTCTGCCTCGGGCGCCATAGACCTCCATTATTTGAATGTCAGCAGACAGCAAGCAGCCTCCCAGATCTCCAGATGCATTTGAGATATCAAAAAAGTACTCCAGAGTGTTGTTCAGCATGGGGGTGAGTAGAAAATGAAGGCTAATCATGTTTTGGGTGTACTATTCCTTTAAAATAAGAAAACACAATTGTATTGTCTTATTTCAAGTGCATATTATATATTTTTCTTGAATTGAGCAGGTAAATGAGACTTTGCCAATTAAATAAGACAATTTACATTTGAAATAAAAAAAAGCAACTGTATTGTCTAATTTCAAGTCTATAATATCTAATTTTCTTATTTTAAGCGTAAAAATACTCATTCCTTTAGCAGATCGTTTTATTCACCTACTAAAATGAAGGTTGAATACACATATTTATAGAAATGTCTACTTATTATTGTAGATAGTTTTTGCAGTGTAACAGATTGTACCTGACACATAATATCAGAAAAAGAACAGTCATATAGGCTGGAAGTCTGCTTTGCTGCTTCACAGCCTGAATAACTTACAGGAAATGGCAAATATGACTTCATCTCAATTCCTGACACTTCCTGAATGAAGCCGACTAACCATCATTTACAAAAAAAAAAAAAAAAAAACCTTAAACAGATTGAAATTAGATTCTGTTTTTTCTAAATGTTTCAAAGCACACGTCGAAAGAGCTACGCCAGTTTTGATTTAAAACTTTCAGTGTCTTAAGGAATATAAAATAGTGTTTTACTCCAACAGTGAGAAATACACTGAAAAAGCTGTTCTAAAATAAATAAAACTTCTTAAATTAGTGTATCTGCCCTTAATTTGAGCAAGTAAAGAAGAGGATTTTCCAATTGATGTAATATTTTAACCCCATTGGTGGAAAATAAACAAATTTACTTGATTAATTTACTTAAGTGCTTTTTTGAGTATCTTTATTTGAGTCATTTTTGTAGTTCTTTCAGGTGGTCTATATTTTGTAGCAGAGTGGTTCTACACGTCAATACATCAGGTGGTTTCTGAAAGTCACAAGGTTCATTAAATTTATCCAGAAAATAATACAGAAATGTACTGATATTTGAAAATTTAATATGTATTTTTGAATAATTAAGTGTCGTAAAATGCATCTTTAAATACTTAAGTATTTTCGAATTTGAGTACTTCTTTGAGTAGATTATTAACTAAGTAACTTTTAGTTGTGGTTTAGTAAGATTTGACAATGAGTATCAATACTTTTACTAATGTACTATTGTTGAGTACTTCGTCCACCACTTACGGAAGACGATTAGGGCAAATGAAAAAATAAAAAAAGACTAAACTGATTTTTCTATTTTATTTCAGTTTAATATGGGGAAAAAAAAGTCAAATTCTGAGAATAAAGTCAGAATTTTGAGATTAAAGTCAGAATTCTGAGATTAGGAAGTCAGAATTTTTAGGCTAAAGTCAGAATTCTGAGAAAAAAGTCGGAATTTTGAGATTAAAGTCAAAATTCTGAGATTAAAGTCAGAATTTTGAGATTAAGAGATCAGAATTTTAGGCTAAAGTCAGAATTACTGGAGAAAAAGGAATCAGAGGCCATTTTGAGATTAAAGTCAGAATTTTGAGATTAAAAAGTCAGAATTCTGGAGATTAAAGTCAAATTTTTGAGATTAAAAGTAAGAATTCTGAGAAAAAAGTCAGAATTTTGGAGATTAAAGTCAGAATTTTTAGGCTAAAGTCAGAATTCTGAGAAAAAAGTCAGAATTTCGAGATTAAAGTCAGTATTCTGACTTTTTTCCAAATTAAACTGAAATAATATTTAAAAAATCAGTTCACTTTTTTTTCCCAGTGGCCCTAATCCTCTTCCATAACCTCTGTATACCCCTTAAGCTAAGATAAAATGTTATGTCTGTGAAATAATATCACAGAAAGCGTGTCAGATAATGGATGGATGGATGGATAATATAACAGAGTAGTTTTTTAAAAATGTTTTAAGTAAATCCTCTTATCTTAGTTAACTGCTCAGACCAAGGGAAAATATACTTTTTCTGTTGAAATTTATGTAGGTTGTTTAAATTTAGTTTGCTTTTTTTGTTTCTTTTGGTTTGCAAAAGATGAAAGTCTAACAAATAATACATTTGTATTCCTACAACTGTCTCCCATTGAGTGTACAATCCTCTTTCCCAATAATTAAGGGAAGGGAAATCCAATCCCCAAACTAATCCTGTGCTTTTCTGTCTTTAGTGAATGAGAAAACCACTAAAGTAATCGAGGCAGCATTCCAACACGCCCGTTACCCCAGTATGAAAGGAGAGAAATCTGCTGGCTTTTTGGGAAAAGTGTTATACGGCCTAGAAAAGTAAGTGGTGACGCCAAATGTCCACATAAATGGATCCAGAAAATACTATTGCAGTTTTTGTCTTTGTAATTTTCTCAGTTTGGAGATTTTCAACCTGTCGATCGGCCAGAGTGAGTTTGAGCTGCGTCCAGGGGAGGGAATCGGTCTGCAGATTAACAACGTCTCTGCTGTGTTCAGTGGGACCCTTCAGTACGGATACGGCAGCTGGCTGTGAGTCTGCAAGGCTGGAGCAAACTTCTACTGCTCAATAAAAACATACATTTCCTTACAAGCCCCTTATGTTTAGTAAAGTTTAAACCACAAATATTATAATATTTTGTCCAAAATGATGAATAATCAGAAGGTAGGAGATTCCGAGAGGTGAAAGAAAATTGTTTTTGTTTAGTTTAAACAAAAAATAAACTAACATGTATTAATATTTGGTTTTGGAAAATATTTATATATAATTATAATTATTTTGGTATGATGGCAGATGGTTGCAAAAAAAAAAAAAAGCTAAAAAAAAAAAAAAAAAACATTTGATGGAGCAGAAAATAAAGCTGTTATAGAAAAAAGCTATTTTGACATAAAATAGATGTGAGCTAAAAGGAAGTGGAAAATGCAGCCAACCAGTAGGAGGAGGCATCAAGTCACATGAGACCCCAGCACATTTATAGATGCTAAAATACTGCTGTTGAAAGACTTAGTTTGAATTTAGTTGTAGACTTTAACTGGGCTGTTCTAACACATGACTGTCCTTTGATTAAAGTATTCTATGATAGATTTACCTGAATCGTTTGTAATGTTAAGAATTTTTCCTCTCTGCCCTGTCTGATGTGTTGAGGTGCAGCTTTCAACATGTTTCCCCCTGGATTGCCCTCTATTTCACTTGATCCCTCTTCCCATCCATCCTGAAGTAGCTTTCCAGCTTTCCTTATGATGCTGTGCTCAGGTTAACCTGCAGTATTTTGTATGGAAGACAAGAAGTTTTTTTTTTCTTTTTCTTCTATGACCAGAAGAAAAATGGCTTTTATTCTGTCTGGCTCAGTCATTCACAAACAGAACTTGCGGTTATGCATCATTCAAACTGGTCCTTTATGAAGGTTCATACACTTGAGCTGTAGATGTCTGCAGCTACAGTTTAGTCTATGTGACTTTGGGCCTTTTGCTTGCTTCTGTGATTAATCCTCTTATTTCTCGGCCCTCCAGGTCAGTCCGATTACCTCTGAAATGTTTGGGATAATACTCCATAACCCAGTTCACAATTCAGGGGTATCGGAGCAAAATTTATTCCATAATTCCTTTTTTTTTAATTATTATTATTATTTGCCAAAAAAAAAAACTTAAAAGTAAAAAGATTGCAAATGTTTGCATTATCACATTAAACAACATAAAATACACCATGGTTCATGGTTAAAAAAAAACAAAAGATGTTTTATCTGTTGTGTTTATCTACCAGGGTTAATGTTGCACAGAGACTTGATTTTGAGGTGGAAACTCAGATCGATCTTGGAATCAACCCGAAACTATGTAAGTAATTTTTTTCTTTTTCTTTTCGTATGATTTCAGTTGACTATTGACCTTTTTGGAGTCTTTTATCTTTCAGCAATTATAAAAATATGATTTAAAAATGTTTGCAAAAAGGCATCTTGTGTTTTAAATATGATCAGATTATGAAATTATCTTAATGTTATTTGTAAATTTTTACACAAATGCCCTTTCTTCAAATGTAAATCATTTATTTTCTGCTGGCTGGTTAAATGAGACAAAATCTTATGTAAAATCTTTAGAATTTCTAAGAACATAAAGTGCTGGTAATTTTCTTTCTTTTGTGAGTAAATTTCATCTGCTGCATTAATTCCCTGTTCTTGAATCAAAGTATAATATAATATCATATTTTGCTACTTTATTATTATTATTTTATTATTTATATTTTGTTATTGTTTCCTTTCCTTTTATCTTTGGTTTTCTTCTATATTACGATATGCTTTATACACTTTCTGTAAATGCTGTTCTGCACTGGAAAAAATCTAAATCTAGAAAAATCTTTTTTTTTTTTCTTAAAATAAGTGCATTTGTTCTTGGATTGAGGAGATAAAAGAGACATTTTGCCAATGGAACAAGACAATTTACATTTAAAATAAAAAAAACACATATGCATTGTTTTATTTCAAGTGCATATTATCTAATTTTCTTATTTTAAGAGTAATATACTAGCTCCACTTGCAAACTATCTCATTTACCTGATCAAATTAAGGGTAAATACACTTAATTAAGGAAATGTTTAATTTATTTCTAGATCGTTTTTCCAGTGTGTACTGGTACCTGATGTAATGTACAGTGGTTAAATGAATTAAAAATAAATAAATTAGCTTTAGTGCCCTCCAAGGTATTCAAGATGACCTTTCCCCACCCATTCTCAGCAAACTTTTTAATCAAATGTTCTTCAACCCTTTTTTAGTTTCTATTCTACCAATTATTCCTATAGACAATTGCATTGCTCTCTGTCTCACTCTTCTGACATATTTTTCCTTCTGTTCCCTCATCTTCAGATTGTGGCAATTCAAAGGTAGCTGCAGACACATCTGATTGTTACTTGAATTTTCACAAGTTTCGCCTCTACCTGCAGGGAGACAAAGAGTAAGTCATGAAACTACATTAAGAATAAAAAAGTTTACAAACATGTTAAAATGAAGGTTTGTGATTCAATCAACAATATGTTGGTTAAGGTGAAAAAAGATGCTGTTGTGGGATATTATCATGGGGGTGACCAGGCAGGAAGTGATGTGCACTGAGGGCAGGCTGGAAACTGATTAGGCTCAACACTAATCATACTGCACCAACTGGAAATAAATAAGCAAAAAATCAGTATTTTACAAATAAATCAGTGAAGACAGACTAAATTTGCATGAAGCCCTTGAAAATAAATGCACAGATATTTTTACATCTTTGTGGTCTAAATTGGTTACAGTTCTGCATAATATATACACAACAAAGGTTGAGCAGCTGTTCTTTATGTCTAATCTTATAGAAGCTTCTTCATTGGCTGCAGGGACTCATAATGTTCAGCTTTTCTCCATAAAGAACATAATCTAGGACCTACAGATCAACTGTATTCCTAATGGGAATAACTGAAGTATATTTTATTCTCTGGGTACTGGATTCTGATATCAAGAGGTATTAAATGTTTTCATTAAGTTTATTTTGTTAATTTACCCAATAACACAGTTAGAGACAGATGAATTATTATCTAAGGATCTAAAATGTGTGGTCAGTGTTTGCACTAAACAGAAGTTTTGCTTTCGAGAAAACAATCAGCTCTGTTCAGGGGCGGATCTAGAAAAATATTAATGGGGTGGCGAGAGGGGGGCAGGAATTTTTGAGGGGTGGCAACATATGGCATCACAGTTTGGTGAGAAATAGTATGTACAGTGCATGTTTCATGTGAAACAGTTCATATTGCGGATATATCATACAATATGATCTCACTTGATAGGAGATAAAAGCATGATAACATTATTTCAGGTGGGGCATCATCACAGGAAAGGTATTAAGGTAAGACACAAGTGCTGAGTCGCAGATATGTGACATTAACTGTGTCAGAGAGGCAGCCTGCAGCATTTGCACAAAAAGAAACTATAGAAAGTAAAACTTACCCATCAGAGATCTATGGACTGAGCTGTACTAAAGTGAGCATAAATACACATTAGAAAAAAACGGGTCAAGGCACCCAAGCAAGGTACTGGACATCGCTTTTATTGTTACTCAGATCACACATTCACCCCATTTGTTCCTCAGTAACTTCACATTTTTTTGACAGATGAGGTTTTTACTGAAAAAGTCATGAGAAATACAGTATTCACAGCAGTTCAGGCGACATGAAAGGGACATTTCATGCATGTAAATATGCTGTAGATAGAGCTGCTGTATCAATAAATCAGCAAAAAGGCAGGTTCTGTATGTTACATAAAAATCTCCACAAACCTGTAAAGAAGCAACATAAATACATTTTGCTCCCAGTCTGAAAAAGTGCAAAATATTTTGTGAGTAGGTTCATACAGGTCGTTTCTGGATAGTTTCATACTACGAAAAAATTCAAAAAAAGAAACATTAAAAAATAATAACACTGTTTCATATCAAGCAGGATTTACACCAGTATCACATTGATCACAGAGCATGAAGTTACCATGCCTATAACAGCTGAATGGGGCGATTTCCATGCTGCTCAGCAATGCGCTTTACAAATTTAGCTCAATCCAATGCCTATGTGTGTTTTTATTCAATACAGCCAAACCTGTCTCTTTTCTGTCATAGTTGATTGCAAATATGTCTTTATGAGCGTTTTTAACTCTTTTATCCCCTGTCTCTTTTCCACACGACCCCTGGCTCCCTCGCTTTGCCACACTTTTCAAAACAAATCAGTCTCTGATTGTCTTTGATGCCGCTCTCGCGTCATCTCGTGCTGCATTCACTGCAGTCAGACATTGAGGATTAGCATTCGGTAATCGTCAAATTAGCCATAATTTATAAGCCTCGCCACACCTACCACTAACTGGTGTGGTAGCAGGGGTGGCAAGGCTGTCTTTGTCACCCTATTTTAGGGTGGCATTTGCTACCTTATACCATCCCAGTAGATCCGCCTATGGTTCTGTTGTATGATCAGAGATGGCAAAAGTACTCACTTTCCGTACTTGAGTAAAAGTACAGATACTTGTGTTAAAAAATACTCTGGTAAAAGTGGAAGTACTGATTAAACTTCTTTACTCAAGTAAAAGTAACAAAGTACAGGCTTGTAAATTTACTTAAAGTATAAAAGTAAAAGTAGAAACCACTTTTTTCATGCCGTTGCCTACATTTTAAATGGATGTCTGCCAATAGGACTAGATCTCCGTTGTGTTCATTTTCAATCATCTCGTCGTCCATGCTACTATGCTAACGCCACCGCCACCAAGCTGCAATGATTTGCCGCCAATGAATACCGCCGAATCTGTCGATTCATCTTGTAGTGGTGCGTCAAATGCAACGTAGATTCCATCCAATTAGATTGGGCCATTGGAATTTGGTACTGATGAGGTGAAAGTACAATAACGGTAACCCATTGAAATGATTCAAAACTAAAGTAACGAGAGAAGCCAATCTTTTAAAATGTAAGGAGTAGAAAGTACCGATATTTGTGTAAAAAATGCGAGGAAGTCATAAAATAAGTAAAGTATAAGTTGTAAAGTAAAGTAAAATATCAGAAAAATCTACTTGAGTACAGTAGCGAAGTATTTGTACTTCATTACTTCCCATCTCTGTGTATGATGAACTTATAAATCCAACCTTTGGTGGGACTTTACAAAAGAAAACCATCCACTTACTGAAGCATAGTGGTGGCAGCACCATGATCTGTAGCTACATTGGTTCAGATGGAGGAATACATGTATTTAAGGACTCATAAACTCTATTTGACTGTAAATCAGCAACAAAAGTGTGTTTGACAAGAATAATATGATTTTTGAAATTTCCAATCACACAGTATATCCATAGTTTACATATATTGTGTGACCAAAGTGGATTTTTCTCACAGACTTCCTATAAAAAAGACCAAATGTTGAAATGTAACCAAAATGTGATTCAACAAAATATGATTTAAATGTTTTGCACAATTTTTCCTCTGGATTGTTGCAGTTTTTTGTATTTTATGCATTTTCCCTACTAAAAGTTCTCTGGTCTTCATTGTTTGTTTCTCAGGCCCAACTGGCTGAAGAGGCTCTTCACTGACTTTATAACTTTCACAGTCAAGCTGGTCGTCAAGGGACAGGTTAGGGAGGAGATCTTTTATATATATATATATATATATATTTTTATGTATCATCTTAAAGTCAAATTCAAACAATGCAAGATGTGTCCTTGAGTTCAGATCTGTAAGGAGATCAACAAGCTTGCAGACATCTTGGCTGAATTCATTCAAGACACGGCGGGTAGGTGCTATTTTGTTGGTTTGGGACGTCTCTCATCCTGTCTTTTTAATTGTTTAAAAAAATTGAAGGTTACTGACATGACATTTAAATCATTCAAACTTTACATGAATAAAATGCTAAACTTTTGCACTTTATCCAACATGGATTAGTTTGTGACTAAATATTGTGTCGCAAAAAACTTTTCTTTTTTAATAACCTCAACAAAACAAGACAACTTGCATTTAAACAGTATTAGAAACTCTTTTTTTAAGTTCATTTCAGCCCAATCAAATTTTTCTATTAACAGGAGATACACTAATGATGCTTTAAATGGCTTTAAGGATTTCTAAAACTGTGATGATGTTCGTTTCCAGCGGAATTCCTCAGCGATGGCGCCATCAGCGTGGACATTGGTGTAACTACATCTCCTCTCATCACTGCTAACTACATAGAGTCCTATCATAAGGTTAATAGCATTACATGTAACCTGTTTGAATGTTACAAGAGTGTATTTTAGATATAACACCTTGAACAGTTTAAATCCTTAATAATTTTATTCAGTAATGTTTATTGTGATTGTTTTGTGTCCCCTTTAGGGTCTTACAAAATACCTAAACTCAACTTCTTCAATCAACAACTCAGTTTTTCACCCAAATCAACTGACTGAAAACAGGATGCTTTACTTCTGGTTCTCAGGTGGGCTTTAGGTGAAATGCCTCCAGATGGTATTCAGTGGTGTCATTTTTAATCTCCAATAAATGCACTCCTGCAGGAAAGATAGAGTTCCACTACAGCATCTCAGGAAAAAAGTTTGAAATTTAAAGACTTGATGATCACTTTAATGGAAATAAGTGGATTAATGATAGATATTTTCTTAATGACCTGGATTCAGTTTCTCTCTTGAGATTTTTTAAATATAAATTATGAAAATTTTATTCTGCCTTCTTTAGAAACTCCCTAAGATTCTCCTAAAAAATCTACGCAATGTTCTTACACGTGTCTTAAAAGCCATTGACAATATCTGTAAATGCTTTTGATGGAAATAGGAGTTTAAAAATATGAATTAGAAAAATAACCCCCCATCCAAACAAACGTCAAACTGTAACAGAACACTAGCTCCACAGGTAGGAAAGAAACTGGACTAAGCCCTGTAAAACAGGCACAATACCATTGTCTATAACTGAAGGTGTTTGATGGCAGAAGCCCAGCTGATAAGGATCTCCAGGACTGTCATAACAGCCAAATAAGAACAGATCAGATGAAAGCTATTTTTGATGAGAAAAATTAAGAAAGAACATAACTGTAGAGACTGGACTAAAATACCGCAGAATGGGAAAAATAGGGATAGAATGAAGCAGAATGTATGAAAAGGGGTCCCTATGTCCCTCCAGCTAATCTAAGCCCTGCAAGCAGCAGAACCATATGAGATAGAATCAGGAGGATACCTGGTTTACCTCTAACTTCAGAAAGCTTTATCAAAAGGAAAAGTTTTTAAGCCCTAGCGCTTAAAAAAGTAAGACAGGGGTGAATCTGCCCTCAATGACTAAAAGCCTGGTAGATTGGTTCCACAGAGGAGGAGCCTGAGAACTAAAAGATCTTTAACATCTGCCCATTCTACTTTTGAAATTTAGAGAACACACTGGTAAACTCTGCAGATCTGGAGGAGCGTAAGTGCCTCTGTTAGGAACATAAAGAACAATCAGAATCTCTCTGATATCAAGATGGAGACTTGTGACCATTTAAGGCTTTTTTATATGTGAGAAGGAGGATTTTAAATTTATTACTGGATTTAACAGGAAGCCAATGAAGAGAAGCCAGGATAGAGAGATATGATCTCTATTTTCATACCTCATCAGAGACTCTGGCCTGCAGCATTACGGGATCAGGCTGAAGGAGCTTTTAACTACAGTTTGGCGGACTTCCTGATAGTAAAGAATTACAGTGAGTCCAGCCTCGAAGTAACAAATGCATGGACTAGTTTCTACTCTGAGTTTAATGCTGCAGAGAAATTTTATTTAGGTGCTTTAAAATATGTAATGTAATGTAGTGAACAAATGTGCACCAGTCCATTAAAGGTGTGGTTAAAACTATTGAAAATGAATAAACCCTCAGATTTTCCCCTGTAACTTCCAAGCTTGATGGCTGTGCTTTAGTTTCATTCCCCTGCCATAAATTTGAAGCAGTTTGTTTTGTATTTACTTTGTTTTCCTGACATCAGATGATATTTTTAAACCACTGATTGCTGCTGCTCATCAAGACGGACGCTTTCAACTCAACATCTCATCAGAAGAGGTCAAAGTAAGTTTCTTACTTTAGAGATCTTTGCTGATGGTAAATGTAAAGAATGTCAAGAAAACGCCATGTTTTAGATCATTTTCTGCCTTAAAAAGTGGAATCTCAGCCAGAAGATGAAAATATAAAAATTGTGAACTTGTCTTTACCAAAGTGGGCCTGAACTCTGGTCTTTCTTGTTTAGTGAAGTGCTGCTCAAAATAAAAAATAAAAACTCTTAATCTTCTTATATTCAATTTCCATGGCCATGAGAAATAATGACCAAAAGGTGAAGATCCTGGATATAAGCTGGAAAAAATGCTGCTGCTTCACCAATACAGTCTCACTCCTAATTCGTGACATATTGACGCTTGGTCAAGTCTGCTGTGCTTCAGATACTAACGTGTTACTAACTGACACGTGACACATTACACACATACTATACCTTCTGAGATTCACTGTCCCTCCTGCAGCAAACTATTCCCTGATGATGCCGTTATCCTTTTGGTTCCTAAATGGAATGATGTCTAAAAAAAATAATAAACTTGAGAATTTTTTTTTCTGATTATGAAGATAAAAAAATGGCTTGTTTTGGCATTCTTTTTTTTTTTAATATGTGCAACTTTTGTGTAAACTTTCCTAAAAAGACTCTGACTTATTGTTTTGCTGCTCTTTAGTGGTTACACCCATTGTTTTTTTTGTTTTGTTTTTTGTTTTTTTTAACAGTGTCCTGTCTGGCAATGTGGCAATAACAATAATTGTCTAGATGCCAAAGAGAGCACAACAGATTTTATTTTCACAAGTGGAGCAGTATGGCAAACACCTATTGTTTGTTTGCAGTAGACATGCTGGTGAAAATGTCCTGTCTCAAAAACGGTTTGATTACATGGAGGTTTGGCCCATTTTTATGAAAAACAGAAAACTTTAGTGTATTGGTTCCCAAAACGTCCTGATCCTGTTTTGGGGTCTTAAGATTCCCTGCAAAACTACAACTAAGGAATATATATTTACACTGAAAAAATCTTCTAAACATGAGTAAAATGGTGTACTTAATTTTAGTAGATACACTGCAAAAAACGAACTAGAAATAAGTCAACATTTCTTAGATTAAGTGTATTTAGCCTTAATTTGAGCACGTAAATAAGATAATCTGCCAATGGAATGAGTATTTTTTACTTAAAATAAGATAATTAGATAATATGCACTTAAAATAAGACAATGCAATTTTTTTCCCCTATTTTTAATGCAAATTGTCTTGTTCCATTGGCAAAGTGTCTCACTTACCTCCTCAATTCATGAAAAAAAAATCACTTATTTTAAGAAAATGTGACTTAATTAGATTTTGATTTTTTTTCCAGTGTAAATACGATGATTTGCTAATAGAATTATATTTTTACCCTTAAAATAAGACAATTAGATAATATACCCTTTTATTATGCAGTTTTTTTCTTATTTTTTTTTTTATGTAAACTGTCTTATTCCATTGGCAGTGTCTCACTTACCTGCTCAATTCAAGAAAAAATAACTTACTTATATTTCAGTTTTGAAAGGTGTATGTTAAAGTGAGGATGCAGGCAGCAGCATTCTGGATCATCAGCAGCTTTCTGATCCACTTTCTAGTCAGGCCTGTGAAGACACCGTTGCAGGGATAAATTCTACTAAAGATGAACAAAGTAGGAATTAGTTTATCCTGGAGATGTTGATAGGAGGCTAACTTCGCTCCTGTCTTTATGAGCCTCTAAAGGTTCAATTCCAAGATCAATAATTCTAGCTGTGTTAACCTGAACTTGAGTGCTTCTTCTTAAATATTCATCATTTAGTCCTAAAATTAATACTTCCCTCTCAGATTTCTTGCATGCATTTACAGAGCACTTAAATGGGTTCATAAACCTTTGGTGACATTGTAATATATAGCTGTGTATCATCTGCAAGCTGCGAGATTATTTTGTAAAACTTCTTGTAAACTCAAATTACAATTCAGGGTCTGGCATCCAGATTTTACATCACTATATAAATATGAAATCTGAGCTGTTTCTGCATCATGTTGCTCTTCTTGCTTTAGTTTTGATAAACTATTGATTGTTTTCATCCTTTGGTCATTTTCTTATTCACGGTGAATAATTTATCTTCACGACACGATAAAATGCTAACTTTCTAAATGTTAGCATCAACCTTATTCATGCAGCACTCTACAGCAAACAAGCGGCATCATAATTCTGCCCAAGCATGAGGTAATTCATAGGCGTATTAGAAAAAAAACACACCAGTTAAAATAATTCATAATGTTGAAAAATTCAAATTTTATTCAAAATTGGAAAATAACTTTTTTATTGCTTTGAATGTTTGTTTTGTCATTTCGCAGCAAACTAGTTTTTTTTAGTTCTTTCTCGTTTTCCATGAAATGTTTTAATATCCTTTGTTATAGTTTGATCATATTCTCTCATAGACCTAAAATTCTGGATCAAGAAGGTGAATTAAAGATAAAAAGTTCATAAACCTGATCATCAATTTTTTTTATTTAAAACACAGAGGTTTCACACTTCTTGTCATGAATGGGAGCAGATAAACCTTCTGACCGCTGATTTAGGCACTTAAATGAAATACTGGGATGAAATCATCTGAACTAAAACTTTTCCATTTCCTGTTTTCATTTCAGACACTTTTTAAGACGAGTCTCTCCAGCGTCAAGCCTGAATATATCGAAAGGGTAACGATGAAAATCATTTTACCTATTCCCTTCAACAATCATCCTTTATTTAATGAGATGTTTTGTGCTTGGCTGTTTAGTGTCTGTCGGAAGCAGCATCTCCTGAACTCAGAGTGTGGAGTTCAGCTGTTCCCACTCTGAACACCTCCACTATGGGGACATCGATTACAGCGCAGGCTACTGGACAGCTCTACTGCGGGAGTCAGAACGAACCCACACTCTTCTTTCAAACGGTGCATTTTTCCACTGACTCACAGAGCAGCAAAGAGGCAATGTGATAAACCCAGAGTTTAGAAAACAGCATAGATAAAAGGAAGTTAAGGATAGGCTCCGGTTCTCTTTCCTGAAAAGAGATCACTGGAGACAAACTCTTTAAATAACACTTCATAACTTATATGTATTAAATAACCAGGAGACATGACAACAGATTCTGATAGAAATTGTAATCTGACTCAGTTCAGAGAAATTGCTGCCAGGATCTACAGAAGGCAGCTGCTCACCTCTCAGGAAGTGGCCCCCATTAACAGTTAAAAAGGCATTTTATACGTCTCCAGTCGGCCACATCATCACATCATTACATCACACACACGTTAGCAGATGAGGAGACATCCATGTCTCCAGCCTCATCAGAATATTACACTATGACTCTTAGCTGAAGGACACTGCTCTCATTCCATTCCCAAATCTAATGCCACAATTTAAAAGATTATAACTGTATTTCCAGACAGAGTCAACTGTCATAATCTAGATTAAAACATCAGTTCTGACACGCAACAGGCAGCCAATACCAAGGTGCAATAAACTCACACATCTTCAATGATAATTATCCTAACAATTGATAAATGACTGAAACATTCATTAATCCCAGAAATTAGGATATGTAATGTTCTAGTATATGTATATATATATATACATATGCCGCATATATATATATACATATATATACCAAAATAACATGATATAGAAACATGAATGCTAATTCAACATTAGTATTTGATATATATATATTGAATTAGAGCTGTAGTCATGCTATGTTAATCCTAGCCTGGAAATATAACAGCATTAATGTAATTATGAAGTTCTTTTTTAGAAATTACAACACCTAATGAAATCAACTGACATGTAAAACGATTTGGAACGCCAAATATCTTCCCAGATTGCATGAGCTTCTTAATGTATGCCTTCCTGCTGTTGTTGCTGTCTTTCCACAGGAAACATTGTCTATATATATATATATGCTCCATATATATATATGTTATATATATATATATACTCCCGTATATATATATATATATATATATATATACGCATTTAGTATATAAAGAAATAAATATATATATATATATATATATATATATATATATATATAATATGTTTGCAAATTTGAAGGGCTTTGCATGTGGAAAACTTCAGTTCTTTTGCTTCTTCACTGCTGTTTTGATTTAAGAGGAAAACTAGCAGCTTGGTGCTGCTCATAAAAGTGAGTGGCTGGACATAATCAGGGTCACCATCGTAAATCAGTAAAATCAGCAGATTAACATAGCATGACTACAGCTCTAATTCAATATATATATATCAAATACTAATGTTGAATTAGCATTCATGTTTCAATATCATGTTCTTTTGGTAAATATTCCTCCTACCAAATTGTACAGAGCAAGGAGCCCTGCAGGTCATCGATAAAGTTGTGAAAGTTTAAAGCAGAGCTGCTCTGCCAAATCTTCAGCAAACCTGACTCCATCTACAGCAATTAAATGAGCTGTTAAAAGAATAAATCTATGTACTCAATTTTCCATCTTACTGATTTTGAACAGCTGTATGGTCAATATTTTATCTCTATTTTCAAATGTATTTTAAAGTTTTAAATTGTTGCATTAGTTTTACTTAATTTAAGTTAAATAACTAACTTATGCACATTTTAGCTTATCTATCTTTTACTTATTTGTTTTAATTTAATTTTGATCTTGGTTATTTTAAAAAGCTTTAAAAATAAAGTTGATATTGGAGTTAAATGATGCATATATGATCCCTCAGTGAAGTGATCTAAAGCTTTTGTATTTTAGTTGTTCGGCCATTAGACGAAGCATTAAAAACGCATATGTACTGTGAATATCAAAATGTTGAATATCACGTTAGCATCCTTTCTTTTTTATAAATGCTTTTCTCTGTTTAATTGATCTTTGTTGGTTCCTGGATTTATAGAACGTTACAGTTGATGTCACGGCTTCCTATGCAGAAAAGAAACTTTTCCTCCACGGTAAACCACAAGAGTAAGAACCTTTCCTTTCATAATAACTAATAACTTTGCTGTTAATATATGGAGCGAGATTTAGAGAGTTAGATAACTTTATTGCAAGCAAAGAAAGAAATAGTTGTTTTTTTTGTAATTAAACTTTTTTTATGTATATATTCTTTTTTTTCTTTTTTTTTACAGGTTAGATATTTTCTAAATGTTACTTTAAATTCTCCTTGTTAGAAGAATTTTACAACTTGCATTTTTTTCAAACTGGATTTAACAGATCTAATTCTCTTTACTTTTGGGATCAATGTTAAAACCTGGTGATTTGCTGAGCCTGGCCTCGTCTGACATAACCCAGCAAGCTCTATTATCTCTAGGCCCATAGAATATTATTCCAGATAGGATTCTGAGAGATTGTTATCTCTTACAACAGGCAGGTTGAAGATCTTGCATCTGACATTGTCTGTTAGCTTCCTGTCTGTTTGAATGCACGACAGTTTTGACACTGAACGCTGATCTTTAGAGACCATTATGGTCCCTGGGATGGTGTTCACATTTTGGCTCTAGGTAACTTTTAAAAGACCCATTTTATTTAATTTTATTTTATTTAGGATATAGATGTTTCAGACATGTATGCTGAAGTGTAATCATCTGTTATTAGCAAGCATCTGGTAGGAAAAAGAAATAGCATAGTAGTAGCAAGACATGAGGAAAATATGAAATTTTAAAATCAATAAAATTTTCCCATTCAAGCTTCAAAACCACTTTTCATATAGTTTTGAGTGGACAGTTGGGATGGAGGGATACTAGATTTAGTTCTGAAACAATGAATTGCTCAGCTCCCTCTTTTCTGGTCTCCTGCTCGCTGCTTATCAGTATAAATAAAAATAACCTAACCTGACACCCTGACTCCAAGAATAACCAATCATTCTGTCCCTCTGCCGTTAGATTACCTTTTCCTCCAAATGAAATTAAAAGTCAACATCCTTTGGTTCATCTCTTAAACCTATTTCTATTCCGTCTGTGCACACCGGAGGCCCTTCAACCTCAATCTATGAACCTGCTCCCTTTCCTGACAGGAAGTCACTAGGTATATTTTTGGAGCTTGAGCAACGCTAAACCTTCTAACTTTGCTTTGTGGTAAAAACAATCCTATTTAAATAGAATAGTTTCTTACCTGCAGTCCTGAGAAACCACCTACTCTTCAGCCATAAGTGCAAGGAGAGTCTGAAAATATTGAAAGGCTGACCCCTGGATGATGCTCTATAATCTCTCTGGAACATCTTTGAAGCATCCCTCCTGGTCTTGTCAGGAATCCTCTGGGGACGTATGCCTATTCTAATCCTGAAATCTATAAAATCTTCGTTCCCTGACTGAACTAGTAATTTCTTCTTCCTTCCTGGCATTATTATATATCCCTGAATCTTCTATACGTGATCACTAGGCTTGTAATCCTCCTTTCCTTGGTCAGACATAACTTTAGTTTCTTCTTGGAATTTGGTATCTTCTCCAAGTGATTACTCAGATTTACTCCTATACTGAATAACTATTATTTTATTTTATATATATGTTTAAATGTTCTATACCCCATTTATCCAGAGATAATTCAATTGGTATTTCTTTGGTAATTGTGGAAACCAGAAAGCAGCCTTATATTAATGACGTGTAATTAGTTTGTGCCGCTTCTGTTGCCCATAACATCTGCTTGTTTGTAATGGAAGTTATATTTACAGGATCTCTGTAGTTCGAGCTGAGCTTCCTCAAGAGAACCAACAGGTAAATACTTTTTCATTTGTTAAAACGAAAGATTCACTTTTATTGTAGATATATAAATGTACACACAAATAATTATAGAGAGGGTTTGATTAGACTTTCGCTTTCACTCGTTTTTCTGTTTCCAGATATACGATGAGGCACAAATTGAGTTTATAAGAGAAGCTGTGGAGAAAATAGGCGTTCCTAAAGTCCTGTCTGGTACGAAACATAAAAATAAAAACTAACCACAACCTTTCAATGCTAATATTATATTGTCTTCTAATGTACACTACCATTCAAAAGTTCGGGGTCACCCAAACAATTTTGTGTTTTCCAGAAAAGTCACACTTATTCACCACCATATGTTGTGAAATGAATAGAAAATAGAGTCAAGACATCGACAAGGTTAGAAATAATGATTTGTATTTGAAATAAGATTTGTTTTTGTTTTTTTACATCAAACTTTGTTTACCTCAAAGAACCCTCCATTTGCAGCAATTACAGCATTGCAGACCTTTGACATTCTAGATGTTAATTTGTTGAGGTAATCTGGAGAAATTGCACCCCACGCCTTCCAGAAGCAGCTCCCACAAGTTGGATTGGTTGGATGGGCACTTCTTGCGCTACCATACGGTCAAGCTGCTCCCACAACAGCTCAATGGAGTTCAGATCTGGTGATAGAATACCAACTGCCTGCTTCTGCTCTAAATAGTTCTTGGACAATTTGAAAGTGTGTTTAGGGTCATTGTCCTGTTGTAGGATGAAATTGTATGGTATGGCATGGCATTGCAAAATGGAGTGATAGCCTTCCTTATTCAGAATCCCTTTTACCCTGTACAAATCTCCCACCTTACCAGCAATAAAAGCAACCCCAGATTCATCATATTGGCTTCCCTCCACCATGCTTTAACCAGATGGTATGCCAGGCATTCTTTCCAGCATCTTTTTCATTTGTTCTGCATCTCACAAACGCTTCTTCTTTGTGATCCAAACACCTCAATCTTGGATTCATCCTTCCACAACACTTTGCTTCTTTTTCCAGTCTTCCTCTGTCCAATGTCTGTGTTCTTTTTGCCGCATCTTTAATCTTTTTTCTTTTATTGGCCAGTCTCAGATATGGCTTTTCTTTGCCACTCTGCCCAGAAGCCCAGAATCCCGTAGCCGCCTCTTCACTGTAGATGTTTTTATTGGTGTTTTGTGGGTACTATTTAATGAAGATGCCAGTTGGGGACCCGTGAGGTGTCTGTTTCTCAAACTAGAGACTCTAATGTACTTATCTTTTTGCTCAGTTGTGCAACGCTTTGGCCTCCCACTTATTTTTCTACTCTGGTTAGAGCCGGTTTGTGCTGTCCTCTGAAGGGAGTAGCACACACCTTTGTAGGAAATCTTCAATTTCTTAGCAGTTTCCTGTATGGAATAGCTTTCATTTCTAAGAACAAGAATAGACTGTCGAGTTTCAGATGAAAGTTATCTTTTTCTGGCCATTTTGAGCTTTTAATTGACCCCATAACAAATGTGATGCTCGTGAAACTCAATCTGCTCAAAGGAAGGCCGTTTTGTAGCTTCTGTAATGAGCTAAACAGTTTTCAGATGTGGGAAACATGATTGCACAAGGATTTTCTAATCCTCACTAGCCTTCTGAGCCAATGAGCAAACACATTGTACCATTAGAACACTGGAGTGATAGTTGCTGAAAATGGGCCTTTATACACCTATGTAGATATTGCACCAAAAACCAGTATTAGCAGCTAGGAATAGTCATTTACCACATCAGCAATGTATAGAGTGTATTTCTTTCAATTTTAGACTACCGGTAGTTTAAAGTTATCTTTTTTGAAAAGTACAGTGCTTTTCCTTAAAAAATAAGGACATTTTAAGGTGACCCCAAACTTTTGAAGGGTAGTTTATAAAGCAACTTTTTTTAACCCATCTTTTCCTGTTTTTTGTTTAATTTTGATTACAATCAAAATCTTCAAGTTTACTTTGATGCTTTTTCTCCTATTGTTTCTTTTCCTTTTTTCATGTCCAGCACTTTGAATTGTCTTGCTACTGAAATGCGCTACATAAATAAACCTGCCTTTCCTTGATCTGCATGGCTCCATTGATGCTCTGCAGGAACAGCTGAGAAATGTTGTTTGTTTCAGTTCTGGAGGTGGAGATAACCAGGCTGATGGACAAACAAGGTGCAAGCTTGTTTGACATCATCAACCCCGAGGTGCTTCATAAGGAAGTAAGAAAAGCATTTTACTCTTGTTTTTGTCCCTGGTTAATAACCGTTATGTTTGCTTAATGTAATCACCTTTCTCTGTCCTGAAGGGATATGTTGTTGCTCAGATGGATTTTGGCTTCCCTCACCATCTGCTGGTGGACTTCCTCAAGAGGACATTGCAGTAACTGAGCTGCTTTTATGCATCTTCACCAGAAAATACATTTAAAGCTTCCATTTTAACTTTAAAAACTTTGCAAAAGTCTGAAATTCAAATCTCAATCATTTGCTTTTGAGTTTTCTTATAAACAGAAGGCATGTTTAAAGGGATAGTTCGGTATTTTTGACATGAATCTGTATGGCATCCGATCATAGCTGACGTATCCGTACTGACTTACCCTGGCAGCGTCCTGTGGCGAGCAGAGATTGTGGTCCAGTTTGGGTCAAGGCGAAAGTAGTCCTGCGGGTTTTTAGGAACAGCGAAATAAAACTTTTCTCTTCCCAAAACATTATGTGTGTACAAGAGTGATATTTTCGCATCCCAAAACATTGTAGTGGAAAAAGACACTCCCGCGTCGTTATCAATTGGTCCTATTTTTCTCTCTGTTACGTGTCAGTGCGCGCAGTCATTCAGACAGCGAGCCCAACAACAGCCATGTCTCCTTCTGCGGCGGAGTCATTCTCATGACTTTTTCTTGTAAATAATAAAAATAATTAAATTAACTTATATTTATTTTCCTCTTCTATCTGAGAAACATACGCTGACCGACTGGCCCCCATCCTCCATCAGAACTTCAACAAACTGATGATCAAAAGTTTAGGAAAGATAGGAAAAACAGAATAAATCTCTAAAGATTGGTAAGAATTTACCTCAGTAATGCTGAGTAATTGAAACAAATCTCAAATACTGTATGTTGCTGTTTTTAATTTCAACCATTTATACCTCTGATTTGTACCTAAATCAGATTGAATACTTTCTAAGTAACATTTCATACGAATTGCTTTTTCTACAATTTCTTTTTCTACTTTAAATACATCACAGAAATTTAATTGAGTTCTGATGTTGCTATTTTCTTTGTTTACTTCAATTTTTATATTTATATTCATCTGCCACCAGGTGGTGCTATTTTATTGCTAGATTTCAATTCTGCCTTTATGAGCTCACTGAATATCACAGAATGTCAAAAGGAGGGCGTGTACATTTAAAAAAAGTTTTTTTAAGGTTGTTTTTTCATAAACTACTTAAGCCTAGTAAGTGTTTTTTTATGATTTCTTAATATTTTTTTTCTTAGTAAAACCCAGATGTCTGTATAAGATGTTTTTTTCCATGTTAATTATTTTTAATGGAGTAATCAGGTCAAACCATAATGTACCTCTTACATCATTACTGATGGGGAATGTTTCATAATAACATTTTTACTGTAGGTTATTGAACAGAAAAGTGACTCTGTTCCTTCTTATGTGGCAAAAACAAAACCCACTTTATATCTTAAAAGATTTTAAAACATTATGAAATGTTTGTTGTAGTTATTGTTGTCATCGACAGATTTGGTTGAATTTGAATTTGTATCAGATTATTTATCCGTCTTCAGACTCTGGTCTTTAATTTATGTGAATCAAAAACTTGAAAATACACTTTTGAAGAAAAAATTAAGAAACTCAAAATGAAAATCTTAGTAAAAACATCCTCCATGCAGCCTGGATCTATTTGAACATGACTTCACGTTTCCAGGGCAATGCATGATCTGCAGTGTACCTAAGTCCAGACTGTTCTCTGAATGTCTGGCTCATCTGACTGGCTGCCACTGCAGAATCGGATGTAAACAAGCAACTGACTGCAGCCAAATCTCCCAGCTGGCCGTTCTAACCATTTAGTCTCACAATACTCTTTGTGTTTAACATTCCTCTTCAACACATTCTTGCCATGCTGTTGGCCTCCGTGTTGGCAGTGGGAACCAAGGTCTCTGCCTAATACTGTCACTGAAACAGGTCCTCACTGAGACTAAACCAAAAGCAGCAAGTTATCACACAGTGAGGAAAATCCAGACCAAAAAAAAGTAAGAAATCACTTTTATTTACCCAAATAAAAAAATTGCTTAAATACAATTCTTTTTTTAGAGTTGTGTGTCCCTTGATGTTAAAGTGAACCCTCTGAGTAGTGGTCATTGACCCCTGTCCCTTCCCCCAGTCTGCACTTGCTACATTCCTTTCCAAACACAACCATAAACATTCATGCACTCGCACCAACATCTCTGTCCTCATTTTATCCCCTTTTCTTCCTGCTGGACTCTTTCACCTTCACTTATCTGGGCTTCTGATAATACCTTCCTGAAAACCTTGAAAGTTAGGTCAACTGTAAACAACAGTGTCTGTAAAGGAAAAAAAAAATCAATAAACTCAATAAACTTGATGTGTATGTAGCGGTAGACTTTCACACAAACTATCCTAAAACACCAACTGATTAATAAAAGGGGTTCCAAAAATATTCCATCTTTCTAGTGGAAAGGTTTTAATATATATTTAGAGGTTATTATGTTTAATTGAACCTGTTTCTAATATGATTGAAAAGATAATTTTATGTAAAGGTAAAAGTAAAAGAGGACAGAATGACTGAGGCTTAATGGTAAGAATTGAAGGCTGGTCGGCGTGGTCTGATCCAACAGCTGAGCTGCTGTAGCCCAAGTTAGTGAAAAGGTTAATGCTGGTGCTGAGAGAAGGGTGTCAGAATACATAGTGGATCCCAATCTGTTGTGCAAGGCAATGTGGACCAATCAGGGCCCCCAGGCTGACTGCTGGCTACCACCAAGTGTATTGGCAATCAGTAACAAAACTCTAATTTAGCTTTTGGAGGATGTGCTGGAAAAAAGTATTCATTGAAAAATTAAAAATCTTTATCATATTCTGGTATCTTGGGGGCAAACCGTCATGAGTCTGGTGAAGCCTATGCCTGGACAAGTTTTTTCCATCAATCTGCCTCCATCTGCCTCCCATGTCAAGCTTTTTGCCAATTCAGCAATAGCATCAGCTGAGACCACTGATCTCTACTTATTCACTATATTGCTGATTGCTCGTTGGTAGTATGGGGTTGAAGTGAAGCAATGGCCGCCATATTGGTACTTCCTGGTTGGACCGGTCGAAATGTAAACAGTACGTGCTCTACAGCATCGAACCACGATGATGTTGTCATTATCAGGGGTGCTTAAGACTTTTAAAATAAAGATAGATTCATCACTTTGACACAAACGTGCTGTTTCATAGTTACAGTAGATTACTTTAAAAAATAGGCACATCATATTGCATAGTTATTATGAAGTCAATGAAGTCTATCAATTATGTAATATAACATATACAAATGTGTTAATGGAGCATAATAGTACAGATGTGCCAAAAGTATTGATGTATTGATGACGTTGTGGTAATTACATCTTACATATTGTTTCAAGATTTTACAAAAAGACTGAATTACAAGTACATATCTGTTAATGCTATAGTATTTTTCTATTTGCAGATTGTGCATGCATGATGCCAGATACTTTTCTGCTGTGTCTGTGCATTAGCCTTTAATTCTAACATAGATTTACCAGAGAGCTAAATTAATGACTCTACAGAGCTTCAGTTTCTACACTAGCAAAATCAGATAAAATGGTAAAATAACAGACAACATCAAATTCATATTTTGCTTTTTGCTCTAAGTTACAAGAATCTGATAATTAGCATATATCATACACAGAGGTATGTATGCACACACTAACACTGACAGTGAAATTACCTGTGAAACATTTTCCCACAGCTGGCAAACTGCTTGTTTTCCAGCAAAATGCTACACATGTAGGCATTTATACTGCGTGTCTCAGTGGCTCTAGGGAGTACCAATATGGCGGATAGTGGCTTCACTTTTTTCGGGCAATCAGCAATCCAGTGCATAAATAGAGATCAGTGGCTGAGACGTATCACAGTCTTGATTTGTTACACAACCAGCAGAGTTAACTGACAAATCAGATACGGTCAGGAGGAACGTGCAAACGTCTTTCCCATCGACAAAGGCATTTTTCAGAAAATAAATAGAAGGTATTCCAGCTCAAACAGACTGAATAGCAGACTCTACAAGTACATCCACTGGTCAGCCATGTTTGTTTTGCTTCGCCTGCCGCTTCTGGTTGACATCATACACGCCACTACATTTCATTGGTTGGAAACATTTCTGTGCATTTGAGCTTAGATGAGTTTTCTGGCCTTTATGAATTCACAAATCTGGGCAACAATTTAACTTGTTAGGCAAGGTAGTACCAAAACACTATCAGGACACGCCCCATAATCCCAGTGTTCACTAGCCTGACGTAGTCCGACTCAATTCTAGTCAGAATGAGTCTGATGCTGCTCCATAGAGCTGTGATTATGGGGCGTGTTTTGAACGAACCAGGAAAAAAAATGCCTCTGCACTCAATTGGATAGACCTACAACCAATAAGAGCAACGGAGTGCATGACGTATGTTAAGCGAGGCATAGTTGTTGTCCACAAAAATCAAAGCGTGCAGTTGCACGCCTAGAATAAGAAGATGAGACTTGATCGCGTTTCTCTGTTCCTCTTTTAAAATTAATTTGCTGTCGATATCTTCTAGAACAGACCTAATAGCAGAATCTACTCACCCAAACTCTCCAGCGGCAGCCATTATTGTTGTCACCCAAGCGCGCTTTGGTCACGTGGTTGATAACGTTACTCTTGATCATCTGTCCATCATCGTATAAAGCCCGCCCTGACAATTTGATTGGATCGCCAGAGAGTGGGCTTTAATACTCGCGCTACTATGGAGCAGAGCCAGACCGAACTTCCCCGAACTCAAACCTTGTGGGCGGGACTAAGTTCGGACTGGCACTCAGGCTAAGTGTTCACGGGGATGGACGTCTGTGTCTTCGGCAGGCGTAGAGCTAACAGAACTGGCAGCGTTGCGAGGCAAGGGCTCAAACATGTACGGCTGGAAGCCTTCTACACCAAACCAAGCTTCTGCCGCCCTGGCGTCCTCTTCCACAACATCTTCGTCCCCGCTTTCCTCCTCTAAATAAAAAATGGATGACGGAGGAGACTCATCCACGACCTCCGACACTAAACTCTCCTCCTCTTGCATGTTTCCTCTGTCCATAGCGTTCCTATTCACCAATTTCGCGTGCTACTTGCATGGTCCCAATTGAATTTCCCATTGGGAACCTACTAGCCCTAAGTTGCTAACTTGTTAGAAAGATGTTTCTGAAAAACCGCATACAATCAAACTTGCTTGCGAACCTTCCGCCACAACAATCCTGCCCACTTGATAAACGACCAATCATTTTATTTACTCGTGTAAAGTCAGGCACAGTTGCAACAGTTTGAACAGCCGCTTCTCTACGACTTTAAAGGACTTCAACTAAAGTAAGTTTTGTGCTTTAAGGAGAAGAACCGAACGTTATTTGTCTCTGCAGTCATCAAGTAGTCCTCATAGTATCAAAAAACACTGCTCAACCCTTTCAGACCAATTTAGACATACATGTACAAATAGGTCTTTAGATTTATTAGCGAGGGCTATCTTTATTGATTTATTTGGTAAATATTAATGTTTTGCTTGTTAATTTTCCTCTTGCAGCAGCTTAATGAGAGTAGACTGACCCTAAACTGCTTTTGGATCCCATAAGTTTTTGGCCACCCCTTGGTGCACATTGAACCCAAAAATATTTCTGTCTCCGCCACTTTTTCCAGCTATAGGATCTGACATTAAAACAGATCTGAATATGAACAATGCTGGTAGCCAACATCATTTCAGACAACAAAGCTGGTAATTAGCTACACAGCCTGTATGTCTCTCATCCACGGTGGTGCATTACTGATTTGGTTAAACCAGTAACAGAAAGGGTGGAGACCACTGCTACTCACTGGCCCATTGGGTACAATGGAGATCCTGCACACAGGCTGGTGGAAAGACATTGCTAACCAAGTACTTATCACTAATTTCTCTAGAATCTCCCACAGATGTTTAATTACCTGCAAAATGAATGGATGCTATACATGCATTAAAACTTAACAGAATTTGAGGCAAAAAAAACTTTATTTCATTTTTCAGCAAGTCATGTACCCAATCTACATTATAGGGTATAACAGAGCAGTTTTTTGCTCTTGGTGCTAAAAAATACAGCCCAGACAAAGACATGACAAGAATATTCTCCATGTTAAGATATTTGCTTTACTTAAATAAAATGTAATGTTTGAGATGGATCTATATAATTTTATCTTGCTCACTTCTCTGTACTCAGTTGTCTGAAGGCGCTGAGACAATTTTGCTGAGTTGGATTCTTAAAAACAAAAACCCTGCCAAATTGGCAGGACCTTATGCTTTCCAAGCCAGCCTTAAAAGTCTCCACTCACACTGAAAGAGGCTGAGTTCTCAACAAAGTCAATAAACTCTGATCTGGCTATAGTGTCAAACTTTTAAAGCTTTCTTAATTAATTTAAGATACAATGAGCCAGCAGGGATATTAAATATATCTGCTTCTTAACAGGGCAAAGTACAAAGCTCAGATCTGATAAATGGTGCAAGGATAGAAACCTGGGGGTTAACTAGGGAAAAGGTCAAACTCTATCATAAAAATCAGACATCGAGACACTCTTTTCTATCTATTTGGTCAAAAAGGGTTTTCTGAACCAGTTTGCTGTGGGTTTATAAATGATATTTGTAGATAACATATAGTATGGCAGCGTTTGCTGACTAATGGCTGACGTATAAAACTGCACCACTTCTTCAGACTTGTTGCTACTGGCAACAGTGGATGGTTGGGTAAGGTAATATGGCCTGTCTTTTTATGAATAGTGGATTTGGCTGCAGCTTTGCCTCAGCAAGCCAAGTGTGACTCATCGCAGCTCTGCTCCACCGTCTCACCTATCCCTGCATCCATTACCTCAATGAGTATTTTATAAAACAATGTGCTCTGACTGCTGACACAATCTATTCCAAAAAACCTTCATAAAATCTTACATAATCATTACCTGCACTTCGGCTGATCAGGTCACTTAGTCTCTGCATATCATTCTTCTATTTCTGTCCCTAACAGTTGAGTGTCGGAGGTTTCTGGTCTCTATTTTCTAAGTTTCAGCCAAAGGTGAAATATTTGCTTTTATAGGCGAAGTGCTTGAAAGGGATACTTGTCTGAATAAACATTAAACTCAATGAAATAAAACCAGACTGAATCTTTTTTTTTCTTCGAGAAAGTCTGAATTAAAATGTTACTGAACATGATGAAAACCTGATTAGTTTTTAAGCTCTTAATTAATAATCTCTAATATTAATTAAGAGCCAGGCATAAACATCCAAACATGCTATTGTTTTTTTTTTCTTCAAATGACTGTGACTTGAAGGATCAAATTCAGATTGTATATTTTAACTTCTAAAGCCAGTTTCAGGTTAATTTGCAGGCCAACGACGACCTTAACAACTCCCCCTTACAAAGGGGTGGACCTGTTTTTGGTTCAATTTGCATGTTTTCTAAGCCATAACAAGGCTTTTGTTGGGCTACTCTATAAGCTCAACGTTACTCCAAGCATTTTGAATTGGGAAAGTTTTCTGGATGGGAAGCGATACTTCTTCAAAATTTTAAAACAAAGTCCACTCTAACAAGTGGCTCAGGTTATCCTGAGCTATCTCTATGGTTATGCTGCTATAGGCTTAGACTACTGGAGGACAAAAAGACCCTTTTTCATCATTCTGCTTAATTCTATCACTATTCTCCCACTCTGCAGATTTTCAATCTATAACGCTTATGATCTCTTCTGCTTTTTCTCAAAGTAGCTTCATCTGGTCTGTTCCTGTTTCGCTGTAACACCATCCTTCCTGGGAGAGAAATATAAGCTGTGCTTCTAGATCTTAGCCTGTTTTTTCAGTGTAGTCCTGTTTCTCTGACTGTGACTTCAACTGGATGTGCTCTCTTCATCCTGACATGGGAGCTGGCTCGGAGCTCGGCCTGCCTGGCTTTGTGTTTCTTCCTGGACGGGCCGCTTCTGTGGAGCTGGGTTGAGACAGTTGCCTTTGTATCTATGCTTCTTTCTATGTCTGTTTCTTGTCTCTTTGAACCCCAGTGGGCTCTCAGCAGATGGCCGCTCACACTGAGCCTGGTTCTG
The DNA here is from genome assembly GCA_018398635.1 of Cyprinodon brontotheroides. NCBI lineage: Eukaryota > Metazoa > Chordata > Actinopteri > Cyprinodontiformes > Cyprinodontidae > Cyprinodon > Cyprinodon brontotheroides. The sequence goes on along the minus strand of JAGKQL010000004.1, from coordinate 25,062,227 downwards.
CTGGAGGTTTCTTCCTGTTAAAAGGGAGTTTTTCCTCTCCACTGTCGCTACAAGTATGCTTGGTGTGAGGGATTGCTGAAGAGTCAATGAGTTGATGCAATCAACTAGTTTTCATTAGATAAAAAACGTTGAATCAATTTGACTGGATGATCTGGTTGAATTTTCTCTGTAAAGTGCCTTAATCTGACATGTTGTGAATTGGCGCTATATAAATAAACTGAATTCAGTTGCATAGTCTCAGTGTATTTGCTCTTGTTCATTCATTATTTATTCTTTGAAATTCCAATTTCAATTGATTTCTGTCAACATTAGCATAAAAAAAACATTTGATATGACTTTTGGATTGGCCTTTATGATCATTACCGGCCATGCTTTATTATCAGCACATTAACATTCTCCCTGTTGTGGATATAGCTCCACCAGTAAGACAGAAATGCATGGATGGAATTCTACTCGGCTCTACAGGTGTTGAAAGACAGATAAGAGTGAGTGAGCTTTGGTCCAACTAAATATAAGTCTCTGCATTCCCTGCGTTAATAACTTCAGGCCAAACTTTGCAACGTTGCTTAAAGTTACAAAAAACAACAATAATGATTTACCCTGTGAATGTGAGTCACCCGATTCCAAATATTGTACCAAACGCCAGGAATGACATCAAAACAAAAAATCGGACAGTTTCTGAGTCTTTTCAATTTTATTTGTGCAAAGCATAGATTTACAGTCATTTCAGTGCTTCTGCAGTTTAACAAAAACCTTTGTGATTACAAAGCACGTTGCCGTGAGTACATATACATCAATTTATGGCTGCATAGATAACAAAGGTGAGTAAAATCACAGAATATTTGTGGTCATCCCCAAACAAAAGAAAAAAACCACACTGTACAATGCAGTAAAAAGGTTTTTTCCCCCTAGTAGATTCCTTTTGTTTTATTTAGATCCAGATGAATTATTTTCTTTGCTAAGGATTATTTAAGTGAAATTGAAGTTACACTTTCAAGGGAAAAAGGGTTGACTAATGAATTAATTTATAAAATAATAAAAAAATTATTTTTCAGTGGTCCAGCCAAAGTCCAGATTGGGATATCTTTAACAATAATTTAATTCAACATTTAAAAACCACTTTTTTATGTTTAATCAGAATACCTATCTTTGATATCAAAATTAGTCTAATGGCCTGATACATTAAAAAGTAAAACAAGCAAATGATGTAAGAAATCTACAAGAGGGAAAACTATTTTCACAACACTGTACATTAGCAGTAATGAAAGGATACAGCTTTTTCATTATCTTTAAATAATTGTTTTATATGTTAGTTAATTTTACATTAAATATATACATGTTGGGTGTGTTTGTTTAGTGACAGTTTTAATGAAGGAACCATTAGAGCCAGGCTTAAGGTCCGAAGGGTTGATGTATGTGTTACCCAAAAAAGAAAATTATGTGCGGAATGTAGCATTTTACATACCAAGATGTTTTTTTTTTCTTTTAAATATACAGAGCAATTATAAGTGAAACAAGAAAATAAAAGGCAATGTCTATAAGAAGGAAATTATTCAGTTTATCTTAAAGAAAATGCCACAAATGATACAATAAAGACAATAAAGATGTACCAGTAACATTACAAAAACTGAAATATCTGTCCAGTAGAAACCCTTGCACATTCTGACGGTGGACCTCAAGTCTGATGTATCAAAATAAAAGAAATCTACATATTAAAACACATTAAAAAAGTAAATATAAATATACAGTCAAAAGTTCAACTAACATTAAAAAAAGAAAAACTCAAAAGTCACAGTTTAGAAACCCTGTTTTTTTTTCAAAAGTTTTCAGAGAAATGTTTTCCAAAAAAAGCATCAAATCTTTCAGTATCAGGTGTAGTGAGCTGATTAGTATTATGCTTCACAGTGCTCTAAGGTTTTCACTATTATCAACATGAATCAGCTTTTTGGTAGTGACAATGACCAGGAATTAAGACACCATGAAACAAATTATATAAACTAAGTGAATCTTTAAATGTTGCACACATTATAATGATGTATATTATTGCATGCCAAGTTAGCTGCTTTCAGTGGTATCAGATTTGGAGACTAGCATTAGCGACTGTAAGCATATCCCAACTAAAGCCAGTCAAAAACAATAAAAAAAGCTGTGAATTTTGAAAAAAGGGAATGGCGCATTAACTATGAAATCCATAAATTAACTATAAATGTATAATAGAAGAGAATCAGTCTTCAGCAGTAGTGTATCAACATTTATGCTAGGCTAGTTAGCTTGTACTACTTCCATTTATCATAATTCAGTTGATATGCACTCACTGTTATGTCAGGTAAAACTAAAGTAATCATAAACTTGGTCAATTAGGTCGACTTCTGTCAGGAAATAAGTAGAATAAGCATTATTCTGTAATCTTTATTGGTCAATCCATAAAAGGCGTATTTATACGATCACTATTTAAATATTTCTTACTGAAAAACTTAGAACAGGGTTCCTACTAATTATACATTTCAAAATTTATAAAAGTTACCAAACGTAGATTTTTTTTGTGTTTTAGCAGTGACACAAAATGTTTAAGTACTAAACTTAATTGTTTGTTTTACAAAAAAGGAATACAAAAGAGAAAATTGATTGTATTAGCTGATTTTTAAGCGGAGGGGATGTTTACTTAATTAGATTAAATTTATAACTTGGACTCTTGAAATCACAATAGATTCTTTTAAAGCACAGTTTAAAATATTTTTATTCGGTTTATTGTAATAAAAAAGCTATTAAGATAGATTTTTAGACTTTTATCTCTGAGGATACGGAATAGGGAAGATAAAGAGTCAAAGCAAACTGCAACACTGTAGGAAACATAGTTAAGGAAGCAAAGTGTTCCAGTTAAACTATGAGTATTGGGGGAAAAAGGTAAAAATTGGAGACTAAACGTCATACATGACATACAAATCATGATAATCTAATAAAAATAACTCCAATTCGGGAAAAAGTTGAAATGTATTAAATGTGTTTTATTTAACATAAGATGTCTTTCTTTAAAAAGTCTGTTTTGACTTGGTTTTGAGATAATCACATTGATTTATGTCACGCCTTACAGAAACTTGGCTGCAGCAAGAAAATTATGTGAGCATAAATGAGGCAACGAATCACATATGAGTGTTCGATGCAATAAGCTAATTTTCTTTAGATAGAAGAAAGCTTTCATTTGAACCAATCTGACTATGATCTGGTCGAATTGTCTTTGTAAAGTGCTTTCAGATGACATGTGTTGTAAATTGGCGTTACATAAATAAACTGAATTGAATTGGGTCAAAGGCAAGGCAAAGGCTAACTTTGTTGCGAGTTTAAAACACACTGCAGTCCCTATGTTATAGTTGAAGGTGATTAGTGAATGATAATTTAATGTAGTTAATATATTTCAGTTTTTTCCCCTTTTTGTTATCAGTCCAAATAGTGTTGATTTCTTATGGAATTTCTTATGTTAAATGGACCATGGACCTACAGTGGGATACAGTCATTTTTTTTTTTTTACAGCTTTTGTAATAGTGATTCGTGCAAAAAAAATTTGCTTCAATGCCTCGACCACCCATGTCATTATACTAAATGAAGAGTACAATGAGGAGGCAGCGAGGTAGCAGGCACTTTTGCCAACACACGAGCAACCAATCACCAATCTGTCATCAAAATCAAGAACCAATGCTGTGTGCACAATCTAAAAATCATCCTTAGTATAAAATTGTCAACGTGGAGTTTAGCAGCAACGTTCATAAAAACATGCTGAGGTACTTTGCTCTGTAAACTGTACAGAAATCTGTCTCTAGTGGTCACCTTATCCGATCAAACACTTTCAATACTCCCATACCTCTGTTTTATATAAAGCAAAGTTCTGAGTACGATTAGCAAAGGTGTCACAAAGACTCAGGTATAAGCATAGCCGACATACCTGACGATATGATGTATTTGAATATGATTTGGTGGAAATTAATCACATCTTTAAAACAGTTATGGTCTGCAATGGCAAACACACCCAGATAAAAGAAGAATATCATTCAAACAGCAGGTGTGTACAAGAAAATGCGACCTATAACTCAGTTCAGCATTCCGCTTGCCCACTCAATCCATCAGTAACATTCTACTGGCACATTGAAATCTACATAATATATTAGAATATACATAGTTAGAAACTGTCTGCCTCAGTGAGCAAATCTATGCAGAGTAGTCTGCATTTTGGTTCTTTCCCATAGAGCATCTCCTTCAGGGAATGATCTATACAAATACATTGATGCAATGTTAACATTACCGCTCTAGCAGCAAACCGAAATCTGCCATTCATCTACTCAAATCCGTCATGCTATAGCGATATTGTCCAGCTGAAGCAGAGAGGACATCTGAGCGGTAATGGCGGTTAGTAAAAGTCAACGTCTTCTTTCCTTTTTCAGTTGGCCTTGGAGTAGCTACGTTGTAAACTCTGAGCTGCGACTGATTGCGAGTTTTCCATCGAGAGCCAAGCCATAGGATTGAAGTTTTGGCTTTGGTCAACAAAAAAACAACAGGAGGCAGCAAATTCCCCTTTAAAGCAAGGGAGTGAGAGTAAAGCATGGATCTTTGAAACGTTTTCAGCCTTCGTGTCCTCTTGCTGACATTTAAGCTCTAAGTGCTGGCAAACCCCACAGTTGTCCTGCTGCATTAGGCGGCCCAGATCCTCTTCTGCTGGAAGTAGGCATCAAACCTGGCCTCAGCGTACTCCTGAAAAACAACAAGCAAACGTGGATACATGGACATAGCCTCTATAGGAGTTTGTGCAAAGCCTTCTTTATAGAAGTGTAACTTTGATGCCCGATTGAAATAAACTAAATTTCTTTTTATTAAAACTAAATTGGTGGTTTGAAAAATGAAATGCAAAGGCTGTAACGATGTTGATGGCATGCTTGGAAAAGAAATTGTAAATCCATTTGTTTCCCCACATCAATATGTTTGGATTTGAGTCCATGAGTTCATGAGATCCTTTCCGGTTATCATGGTAACCTACTCCGATGGACCCTGATCTCATCTGAACTCTACATATTGACACTGTGCTCGCTGCCACTCATATATACAAACAAAGCTACTATAAAGGAAACAAATAAAGACCAATCTTATTCACAGGCTGAGGACAGTTAAGCAATAGAATTTACTTGTCATTCAGTGAACTTTGTATGTGTGATCCCTGTTTATGTTTAGAAAACATGCTTACCAAGTATCCAAACTCGATGGTTGACAGTCTTGCTTGGATGATGGACCACAAGCCCCAAAATAAGTGAGATGCAAGTGAGAACCTACATAAACAAACAAACAAAAAACAACTTTTACAAATAATACTTATCAGTATCACTGTCATGCTTGTCAGATTTTTAGTGGTTAGATGTTTTACTTCAGCTAAACTCACCTGTTGACCTCCACATACAGCTCCTCTTTCAGCTGCATCTGGTGCTCTTGGCTCAGGTTGGCGAAGCCCTGGTCAGACTCTCGCAGGTAGCTCTCAATGAAGTGAAGCTGCCCCACAAAAACATTTAAAAGCATTATTTAGACATAAGTGAAAAAAATAAAACTCAATGAGATGTGAGTGAGCCGTCCCGCACCTGCTGGGCTTTTGAAGGGTAGTTCTGAGCATCGACTTTGAAGAAAGGAAACTCTTCACAGTTGTAGTCGTACATCCATTCACAGAAATGGTTGCCGATATCAAAGCCTCTGCAATACAAAGGGAGGAGTTTATATGAGTGGATTTTTTCTGTTTCAGTCATAAGGGATATAAACATTTGCAAAATAAATGGGATAAGTCAAAAAAAAACTCCTTTAGTACCTCTATAGGTATGCTGCTATAGGCTTAGGCTGCTGGAGGACATAGGGATCACTTTTCATCATTCTATTATTCATTATTCTATCTGCAGTATTTGTTAGTTCAACCTCTAACTTTATGTTCTCCCAGCTTTCTCTCATCATACTAGTCTGGTTCTGTTTTGCTGTGATCTAATTCTGGGGAGAAATATCAGCTGGGCTGCTGCCATCAACACCTCTAAATACAGATGATGGATCTGAACCCATTTTAAGTGTTTAGTCCTGTTTCTCTTTTAGACACTCAGCTTTTACCATGACTAACTGGATGTGCTCGTCTGTTATTCCTTTTAGCATGAAAACTGGCTAAAAGTTAATTTGCTCAACTGTCTTTCCTAGACAGAGGCACCTCTGGAGCCAGCTTAGGGTTACCTTTTCTAACATAGGGAGTATTTATAGATCAGTGCTTCTGTATTTCTTCTGTGTCTGTTTATGTCTGCTTCTGTCTCCTTAAACCCCGAGTCTGCCTCAGCAGATGGCCGCTCACACTGAGCCTGGTTCTGCTGGAGGTTTCTTCCTGTTACTGCATGCTGGGTGTGAGGGACTGCTGCAGCGCCAATGACTACAATGCTAGTGAATATCTACTCTCTGCAGCTGCACATGCGAGGCGCAGTGCGAATCCTGTAAGAGCACTGACTGGATTCAGTAAGATGTGTTTCCTTAGATAACAAAAACTCAAAACTGACTGTAGGGTGCGATGATAGTTTGAGATGAGATGTGCTGTAATGGGCTATAAAAATAAACTGAATTAAAATGAATAAAAGCCACGTGACCCACACACATTATGTCTTAGTATTATAAGGTCTTTACTGTATCGCATCTGTTTAACATCTAAATAAGATCGCAGCTGAAATTGAGAACACATGTTCTCATTTCCTGTTTTTCCCCTTTAAAAAGCACATTCTCAGAATATCAATGCTGAATTATTTGTTCTACATTTCAGCGTTAATACCACAAGTACCTTTGTTTACCCAAAACAGGGTAAAACTGGTTCCCCTGTTCATGTTTAAAGCTTTTAAATCAAACAATCAGGGATTTTTATTGTCATTATGAGACCATACTGGAATTTTGAGACAACATGTACAGGACATTCCGAAAATAACTCGAGAGAAACATTTTCTGATTTGCCACAATGTACTTTACATGCAAAGCACATTCAGAAACTCCTGCTTTTATAGAGGTTATCAAACTCACTTATAATCAGTTGATGAATATTGTTATTTTCATACTGATATTTTTCCGATGGAGAATTCATACATATTGTTTTCAAGACTGCAATGACAGTCACAAAAACCCATTTTCTAGCAACGCAAAGTAGTTAAAAGTGCATCACCTAGGCTACACATGGACCAAAGCACGACTTATAACATCATCAGAAAATTATATTTTTTAAAGTCCTTAACTAATGGCAGTAACAGCAAGTGGCTACTTGCCCTGAAGATTTCCCACACATGTTATCAGTACTGCTGAATTGTTTTCATCTCAAAGTCTCCCTCTGCTCTGTTGGGAGGTGCCAAATGAGGCTCGTCTCTCCCTCCGTTTCATTTTTTGAGCCAATCCCTATCAGCCAAGGCCTAAAAAACCCAAAACACCCCCACTATGGGATGTTGTGTGTGTGCTATGGCGGGGGCAGCATGCTGAGGTCACATGTTTGCTTTGCAACATTAACACTTGAAGGGGATAGGCTGAAGTTTGGTGGGAGGAGGTGGGAGTTCCCTGTGATCTACTCTGTTTCCCATAAATGATCCACCAAGGAATTCACACACACACACACAATAAAAAAGTGCTACTGAATCGTTTGCACAATCATGCCTTAAAGTGACATTCATAGGTCTTTCCTTTAGCTCCATCCTGAGCACCTTTAATTATGCAGAACAGTATTTACATAACGGCTGCAGTTAATAATTCTTATAGCAGGTATATTACTGTACAGGCACCAACGTCAACAAATGTTGATAAAACATCTTGTTGCATTTCTCTTCTCCCCCCTCTCCTGTTTGACTTTGCTTTTATCAGCAGAGCCCATCTCATTTTCAGGGTACAGAAGGTCAAATGGGAGGAGACTTACTGGAAGGAGATGGGTGACTGGAGATTTAAAGGATTTAGAGAAAAGACGATTATGCACCAAACTTTTACGTAGTTTTTACTGAACAAAACAATATATCAGCTATGTATTAAATAAATGCAGATATGGAGAAATTATGAGGTGGGTTTTTATCCTATTATCTTCAATTGGACTGAACCAATTAATCAGGCTAATTGAGATTATTAAAATAATCTTCAACTAATTTAGTGATGACAAATATTTCTAATGACTTGTGTCAATATGCTCTATCCAGAAGTCCTCATTCGGCATACTGTAGTTTTAACTTCACCTGTTTAAAATTCTGTTAAAAATCTTTATGCACCTTCTCCTCCTGGTTTGTTAATCGATTGATTGAAAAAAGTTATTTTCAGATTAATCGATTATCAAAATAATCCTCAGGCTACGTTCATACTCCAACCTGAAGTCACCCAAATCAGATTTTTTTTGCCCATATGCGACCTGTATCTAATCTTTTCATGGCAGTCTAAGGCTACGTTCACACTGCAGGCCTTGATGCTGAATTCCGATTTTTTGGGTGAAATCCAATTTCTTTGCGTTGCCGTTCACATTCCAAATATATGCGACTTCTATGTGATCTACTGTGGGAACTGCAGTCATAAAACGCAAATGTCCCACATGTGCAGTAGAGGACGCAATGACATCACAGGCCAGCGTGTTCTGTGTTTACGGAAGTAAACATGGATGGTAGAGCCATTGCGCATCTGCCGATCTTTCCCAACCATAGAAACTCAATCTTTTCAAGATGGTTAACATAAATACTACTCTCCGCATCATCGTCAACCATGGTTGTTCTTCTTCATAGCAAGACCCAGAATAGTGACCTTTGTCGGGGTATTAATGCATGTTCAGGTGGGATGAATGCGACCTGGCGTTCAGACACAGGTCGCATTTGAAAAGATCAGATTCTCGTATTATCGTTCAGGACCACACCTAGCCAAGTGGCCTGGATGCGCATTGGAAAAATTGGATCTTTGTTGTTCAGAGCCAGCCACTAAGGCCTACGTTCACACTGCAGCCTGAATTGACCAAATCGGATTTTTGGCCCATATGCAACCTGGATCTGATCTTTTCATGACAGTCTGAACAACCCCACAAGTCCGATTTTTTTGCATTTCTGCATTTTAAAAGATCAGATTTTAGTATCAGGTTCAGGTCCATATAGCCAAGTGGCCTGGGTCGGATTGGAAAAAAATCGAATTTCATAAAAAAATTGGAATTGAGCATTAAGGCCTGCAGTGTGAACGTAGGCTTCGTTCACACTGCAGGGGCTTAACGGGCAAAAAATGAATCGCTTTGGCAGCTGTGTGAACGTAGCCTTAGTTGTAGTCCCGTTGTTTTGTAAGTTTTCCTATTCTGAAAGTACATTTTCATAAAAAATATGATGTAAAATTTTATTATATCAACCTCTGTTTTTTTGTATGCAAGTCTTTTATATTTGCCTTTTTCAATATTCTCAAATAACTTAAGGTTCTATTTTCCCTCAACTACAACGGTAAGGGAGATCGCATTAACACAAATAATTCCGTTAAAAATAGCAAAAGCACTCCACACCAAAGCAATACAAGAATTGTCACATATGACAACATAGGGAAGACCCTGCCTGGGTTTTTTCTATTGGAAATGTGACCAAAACTTTAATGGTAAGAAACCAAACTGTCAGACAAACCATCTGTCATTGATAATCACCAGTAAAGCACTCTGCATGCAAGCAGAACAAGATACCGTTAAGATACCCGTTAACACATCCTGAGGGGCCATTGTTTTTATAGATGTTACTGTACAGCCTGTTAAACTCAATGAATTCCATATTTTCTCCATCTTATGTGGGCTCTGTACAAACAAATGAAAAGTAAACCAACAATTTGACCTTCATTTATACTTTTGCAACAAACTTAAATCAAAGCTTAGCTCATAAAGTTTCCATGAAAACAACTAGTCTCTGAAACATAGTTTGATGTTAAACCAGTCTTCCTGCATATATAAAAGCATCGGTTGCGGCTGCTGCTGTAGTACCTGTAGTTGTAACTGCTGTATTCAAAGTCGATGAGCATCAGCTTCTGTTTGTCTGAGCTGTGGCGGCCCTTCAGCAGCAGGATGTTCCCTGAAAGCAACCCAAGGATTGTTATTCTCTCTCAAACTGACCGAGGCAAACAGATACAGCGTAAAGGCAAAGAATGTGTTTTACCTTCTTGGCAGTCATTGTGGCAGAACACGACAGGGGAGTGGGTGGACTCCAGTAGCAACCTGATCACACACAAAAAACAGAAGAGTTTGGTCATTCTTACATGTTAATGTAGTGCATCATCACCCGTCTATGAAATCATTGAATTTATGCTTAAAATAGTCACATCTGCTTATCTAGATGTGAATAATCTGCTGTTGAAAACTATTTGGTATCTCACTATAAAATGTTACTCATTACTGCAAACATTTACATTTAAGTAAGTTTTTATGCTGAAATAACCGTATTTTCCTCTGGTTTGAGCAGATCATTGAGATAATTTGCTAATCAAATATGATTTAAAACAATAAAGAAACTCTATTATCTTATTTCAAGGGTATAATTTCTAGACAAAAGCACTTATTCCAATGGCAGGTCATCTTATCTACCTGCTCAAATTAAGTGCAAATGCACTTATCATGAGAAAGTGTTACTTCACACAGAATTGTGGCTGATTTATACTCTCATGGGCTCTTTAAATGTTTTATGCATCATCATTGGTGTTCTCCACATGTGCTTTGATAACTCCTCATTTTAAAGCCAGGCTTCACACACAGGAAGTCTGTGATCCTGGTAGCTTACTTTAGCATTTCCATCTCCTGTGGCAGGTTGTAGGCCAGCAAGCGGTTGAAGCGGCGGAGATGGGACTCTCTGGTAAAGTTCAGTTTCATGACTTGGCTAAGGTACCTGTTGAAGGAGGACATGAACCGTTACTCCAAGGAAGTTAAGGCAGATCTGCATGATTCATTTACAGTTATTACTAAACACTTATTAACGGACTTATATTTTTTTATTGTTATGATCATCAAGTAAACTCATGTCAGATATCTACAGCACAAAAAGAAATGTTTTATATTTCTTAGGATAACAAAATCAGCATCATCAGGCTGATATCATTAAACAGTCTGTGGAAGTACAAGGCATTCCTCTGTTAACCAATGTAAAATAAGGGCTATTATTTCATTAATACAATATAAAACATCTAAACTTGGTAATGATAAAGGTCGTATTCTTTAGTTTATAAAACACCAAAGCTTTCAGATCGAACAAACTAAATTTATATGAAGAGTAAAGAAAAAATGACAAGATTTGAAGTTCTATAAATATATTTTGAACTATACAGAAAAACAAGCGTTCGCTGATGATGCTTTTCTATTCAGGATTTTCACTTGAGTAATGAGTCTGGACATCAGGACTGCATTGCAAACTGTTTAGCTATCATGTCTAAATCCCATACTTTCCAACAATCAATTTTACGGAGCCCTTAATCTTATTTATAGGTTTATTTTTTTTATAAATGTAAAAGTTCAGTTTTATTTTTGATAGATATTTCCAAAAAAAGCAGTCACTGATTATTAAAGAGCAGACAGTAGGACGATGAATGTCAAAAATAATGGATTGATTTTTAATACAAAGCATCAAAGTCAACAAAAGCTGGAAATAAAGATATTTTAATGCTTTTTTTGTTACTAATCTGCTCCATAAATCAAATCAAATGTGTTATTCTGGTAGTTTCTGGCATCATTTTATTAAAAAAAACCTTTAACTCATTCAGAATTGGCTTTCCCAGGACAACAAACAGAGGAATTAAATACATTTGAACCTTTCCACTCAAATGTATGTTTATGATTTCTATTTTGCATTATTAAGAGGTCAAAGATGATTCATTCTGCAATACTTTGCTGCATTCAAGAGTAGAAGATCACTTATGCGTAATTTTCTTGTATTATTTTAAGTTTTTTTTTGCTGCAGTTGCAACATTTCTCTGGATCCATCTGGAAAACTGATGACGACATTTTACAGCCTTGATGTGGAAGTTTACAAAGCCGGGTCACAAGAAAGGTCAGAGTGCAACATGAGAGGATAACAGAGATAAGAGAGAATTATGAGCTTCGTCACAAATAGGGGAATGAAACAGCAGCGTTTATTTCACCAATAGGACACCAAGATGATGCAACATATGTGACATTGGTAAAGCGCTTTGGAAGGAAAAGCTGCTTGATAAGCTGATATCTATCATGTCCATCACTTATCAGCAGTGCCACGTGTTATCTTGGAGAAACCTTTGGTTACTGAATAACCAAACCCTTTAAACCCCTTTTAGTTTAACAGTGACATATAAAACGGAATGACTCACTTCTCCATGGTCCCAAAGAGCCACTTGGGCTCCTTGTTGAAGGGCATCCTCATCCCATGAAACCTGGCCATCTTCTGTGCAACCTCGGCGGAGATGCTTGGGTCGCTTAACTCACTGGTGTCCAGTTTACGGCTCTGTAAAGATCACAGTATCACCCGCTATCACACAGAAAGTGGAATAAATCTTATCATTTGGTGATTGTTGTTCGGTTTTTTGTTATTTTTATTACAACTAAATGTATTGAAAATGCTACTGCAAGCCATTAAAAATATTTTCCAGTATCAGAAACTGGAAAGAATGTGTAAAAATTTCCAAAAGAGCCATAAAGTGTCGGTACGTCGTTCATTTTCTCGTCTCTGTATTTTAGTTTGTGGATACTCTGCTGCAAATGGACCTGTTACCAAACCTGAGCTGCCGGTGTTCTGCAAACATAGAAAATATACCCCTAGTGTTCTAGGTCAAAGTTTAAAGGTCATGTTGGTGAAAGTTTGGGTTTCTTAACAGATTTCCCATCAATGTCTGAACAAGATCTCGCAGCTGTGCAGCAGTGGCGGCTCTTTCCATTAAGGCTCAGTGGTTCCCACACAGAGTCAGCTAGAGAATACTTTCTTTATCTAAATCTGAAACTCAGTGGGGAGCAAATGTTTGGGGTTTTTACAATTTATAGCAACAGCTAAATAATTCACTGAGCCCCCAACCCCCCACACACATACACACACGCACACACCCACCCCTACACAATTTATGGATTAATCTCCTCCATGGGCTTTACTAAAATTAAAACAGCAAACTTCTCCAATAAAGTTCCAATATAAATCAAATTAATAACTGGCATAAAGGTATAATGCAGATTTTTAAAATCAATTTTGCCCTCGGGTGTACAAAGTATACTGGTCCATGCTTCTCCAAGGAGTTATAGATTAATCTCGTGCTAATTAGAATGAGCGAGCCAGTTTATAGCACATAAAGTCAATGAGGTTTTGCTTCAGCCTCGTCAAATGTCTTTAAGTAGAAACATCAGCTTTGACATTTCTGCCCATCAGTGCACTGACTGTGAGTTTCTATAACTTGTTTTTAAATGTGAGCTGGGTTTGAAAAAACATGTTTCTTTATAGCTTAACATAATTAATCTAATAAAGTGCTTTCAGACACAGTTTTGTGGGAAATTATTTTTGTGAAAATACTCTTTGTGATCCATTGGTTTAATTTGCTTTAGTCATGTTTTTATCTTTGATTGTTTTTACTCTGCTTTTATTTTCCTAATTTTTGTATTATTTATTATTTAATTAATGTAAAGCACTTTGAATTGTCTTTGGACTGTGTCTTAAAAATAAACTTACCTTGCCCTATTATTTCTAATGTGCAAAGATGTAAAACTATCACTAAAACTATCGCACGTCGCTTCCCCATCAACCGAGCTAATTGCTAGCATGTCTTTGTCTATCATGTTACAAACGTTTAGCGTAATGTCTCCCACTTTTCAATAGTCACTGCCTTGCCTGTAAAGCACAGCAGAGAAGTTGACGCTGCTCCTCCATGCAGCACAGCCAGATGGGGGCTATTTAGGTGATCATTTAAAATTTGCTGCAAGTTGTTACAAACAAGGGTCTGTTTGTTCTTAGCATAAGGGCTAATGCGAGGCAACAAAGAACGACTTCCTTTGAAACATTTCAGCAGGTAAACTAGAGGGAGTCATGATTCTGCCCTTTCTGAACTTTTTGGTTCTGTTTCTTTTCTTTTTGAGTTTTCAGTTACAATTTGATTTATGTCACTCTGTTTTCTAGGTCATTGGTTTAATTTCCCTTTTGTGTCATTCTAGTTGTTTTCTGGTTGTATTTAAGCACTTATGTATTTCTTGTTTACTCTCTGTTGCCCCCTAGTGCCTCTATCCATTCTCTTAGCTCCCTTCTAGATCCTTCTTTCCGCACCTGCTCCCAATCAGTTGATTACTCCATTCTTTGTTCTGTTTGGCAATTATACTCCTCCTCTGCACTTACTGTTTGCTGGATTTTCTTCATTTTCTCCTTAATCTATGTACTCCTTTTTGGTCTGGATCCTGTGTTGCGTGATCAGTTATCTTTTTATTTAGGTCTCTGTTGCCACCATTCACTATTAAATCTGCAAGAAGCCACCTCAGCTTCCCTCTCTGCATTTGGGTCCTCTACAAACCCAAACACAACCTGACACTGGACTATTTTAATGCTAATTAAATCAGCTTACTGTGTCCTTTTTGCTAATAGCAATGTATTGTGTGTTTTTCCTGCAGTTGCCGACAAAAATCAGCCTGAAGCACATTATTCTTTTCATTAACTAAACCTGCGACAGTTGCTAAGGTTAAAATCAACATAAATTACCATAATAAATAATTCCTAACACTGAGCAATTTTTTAACATTATTTGTTTTATCTTAAAGGGTTGAATCCAACTGGAGTAATGTATGAAGACCCCTGGGATGTTAATTTTTCATTCCTGCTTTATTCCCGTATTAGGGACTGTACACATAAACAAAAACATGACTTACAGGAACGTACTGCTCCAGGCGACCTTGAGGAAAAATGCCATAGAGTTTAGGCCCCAGCTCCCTCTCAGCCAGGATGGCAAACATCACACTCTCCAGGACCATGGCCTCTGCCCCCTGCAAAAGAAAACAGGCTATTTTTAAAAGTCTGTGAAAAACCCACACCAACATTTAGATGTATCAGTTCTGTAAAGAAGAGCAGAATAAGAGTCACAGAAACTGAAATCAATAGATGGAAAGGTATTCCTTTGTCAGCTCACATATAAAACACTGAAACATGCCTCTTGCGTTAGCAGCATAAAACCTTTATAGCTTTTATGTTCCTTCTTTTCTAGTTTTGCTTTTACGTAAACTAACACAGAAAAGACAAAGATCTTCAGTTTGCTATTTGGAGAAACCCTTCTATGATGCCCCGAGTCTTGAATCATCTAAAGAAGCCTACAATTTATTTTTACACCACAGTTTGAAGATTTTGCAAGAAAAACTAAGGGGCATATATAAAATGCGTCCTTAGCAGATAGCCACTAAAATAAATAATATATTTATCAATTCTTCCAGTTAGTGTTTCACCGATACCAGTATCGGGCGTGAACCCGATCAAGCTCTACAATGGTGGTATCGGTATTGGTGAGTACCTAACAAATAGGGCACTGATACATTTCATTTTGAGAGCCAAAAGTTTCTTCAACTATTGTCACCCATTCCAGGTAGGTGGCAATAAAAAGTTCTTCTGGATTCAGTTTGTTTTTAGACGTTTTCCTGCTTCTCACAAAGTTATAGGCAGCAGCCTGGACATGAAGCCATGATGGTGATTATTTTACATCCAAGAGGTATGCAGTTCTTCATATATACACACACGCATACATTTCTAACAGATGGTATCAGTATGGTATCGGCCAATACTGCGCAGCCAGGTATCGGGGCCAAAAAAATGGCATCGCCGCAACACTACTTCGGTTGTTTCAAGGGCAGGAAGGCACATTATTCTGCCCTAAACAACACATTAAAAAACTACTCCGTGAATATTTTTATTTAACACTAAAAGTGATAACAGTGATAAATATCAATATTATTATGTTACATTTAATCATTTTACCTGCAATGAAAGTTCTGAACATTAAAAATCAAAAGTGTTGTATTTTTACTGGTCTTTCCTGTAAAATTTGATTTTATGATACTTTTTTTTATTCTTTTAACTCATGATCCATACAGTTTTATTATTTATTAGATTTTTTCCAGTGATTCTACATCACCATGTTGCTGATATTTACTGAAGCTGATGACAATGAGAGAAATAAATGTAGGATTTTTAAGATGGAATACAACCAAAATGGTTTCCAAGGACTCTGATTTTAGGCCTGTTAATTGAAAATGCCAAAACATTCCCAGGGTGAAGGGCATGTCGAACAGGGGAGTGGGTAAGATGGATGGGTGACTCTGAATGAGGAACAAATGTTGTGTTTAGGGTCTGTTCGGTTTGCCTGCCAGACCGGAGAAGAAAAGAAAAAAAGAACATTAAACCTTGGAGCTGGACTTGGCCTTCTGACTAGCAGTCACTGTTGAAGTTGCTGAGGCAGGAAAGACAGCCACGTCTTTCTCACTTTATCTTGCAGATTCACAAAAGTCCCACGCTGACACTTCCCACCAAGACTTCAGCAGGAGCTCAAGTTTAATGAAAAACCTTTGCATTCCAGCAGGATCACGTGATCGACTAAAGCCCAATGCTTTTAGGAACTGGTTTCACCTCCAATCTATTGTGTGGAGAAGACTGAAACCTGGCAGATTACCAAATAGGATGGACCTTACTGGAAGAAACTGAACCAGTTAAATTTATGACCAGGTTATCAGTGGATTTGTCGGTGGGAAGATGTAGCCCATACTTGTGAAGATTAAAGTATTTTTTTTCTTGGTACCAGATTACAAACAAACCTGGAGATTCTGGATCAACTGTTCTTTGGGTTTTCTTTAGGATTTAAATAAAGGAGGATATCTCACAACTAGATATAAGTTACAATCTTAAACTGGTACTTTACATATAAAATTCTTCTGGAATTATCGTTAAATTAATGTTTAAATCATGTACCATCAGTTCTAGAAAAGAACTTCCAAATTGAGCTTTTGCTCATCCAAGTGGATGTAGCGCCAGCAACATTAGCAGCTATTGGCAGTCACATTTGTTTAGCATCGTTTTATCATCTCTTACACCATTAGGTTTGCCAACTGTCCCTTAAAAAACAGAATCGTTCTGTATTTAGAAATAGAAGTACCTAGTACTAGTGGAAAAGGAATGCACTTTGTCCCATATTATTGTGAGTGTAAAAAAATAGTCAGTAAAAAGCTAATGGAAAATGAAGGGCACGTTAGATACAAAACTTACGGTAAACTTGTTCCCGGGCCCTGACCTGCATTGTGACCAATGAGCTGACAACATATATGTTACGATCCAGAATACCCTCATCCCATTGGTCGAGCCAAGTGTTGCTTAAGGAAAAGACAGCGGGAGACCACAGAGCAATATGGGGGACCAACGGAGTAATTTAAATGCTGACGCTACTTTTGGCGGCGGTGAACCTTCGCATAGCGATGTTCCTCCTCAGAAAAAAAAAAAGGCTGCAGAAATATAAGGAGGAATGGGGAAAAACAAATACCTGGGTAGAAAAAGTCCACAATAATGACTATAAAGCACACTTTCTTTTTTCTGTAGCCCATGGCGGACTGTCAGATTTGAGACAGCATGCCGCCAGTGGTGGACACCTGCCTGGCATGCACATGGTGTTTCCCTTTTTTGGTTTCAGGGAGTTGGTAACCCTATAAACCAGGGGTCTTCAACGCTTTTCCAGGCAAAAGGACCCCAAACTGATGGCGGCATGCGGGAACCCCTAATTATATACATTGTATGAAATTGCCCTATAGTCACTCTATTACAGATGGAGTAATGTAACGAGAGAAATTTTGTCCTGGGATTATTAAATGTATTTCCGATTCCTGGTTGATGGGACAGGTGTTGTGAATGAAACGTAGTTGCGTCCAGCTTGAAAGAGTTCTTGTGTGTCGCTGAATGTGAGCATTGATGACTGAACGACATCTGCCTCCATTTATCTATTTACTATGATGTGTTAAATTCATGTTAATGTGTTTTTAAAGACATTTCAATTAGTGGAAAATTAGTAGCAGGGAGAATACTATAAAAAAGGCTAATCAACTAAAACTTCAAGTAAACCCCCACATACAGTACCTCCGACCTGGACCCCCTAGGGGTCGCAGACCCCTGTTGAAGACCTCTGCTATACACCATTGATAACAGTTACAGAAACAGCAACGCTTGCTGGCCACCTGCAAGGGATTCCCTGATCATTTAGAGATAGAGATGGATGCGATGATAGCAAGGCGGGCTAATGTTAGCATCAGTATACAAATGATGTAATTCACGGAGAACCGAAATGGTTCTTTCCACAAACCATAAATTTTGGTCCCTTGTGGGCCGACATTTTCCAGCAGCTTTTATTTGAAGCTCAACACACGATTTAACATGAAAAAGTCTGATTTCCAGGCTGTAACTCCTTCAAAGAAGGCTGTTAAACCAAAGGAAGGTCTAGTCTTTCAGGTGCGTTTTACTAAACCACGTATTTCATTTTGGGGTTTTGATACTAAAAAAAATAAAAAGCTTGATGCCATTTTTGGATCCATTTGAATCTATAGAAAATATAAATAAAATCACTGTTTATGCTGTATCTGGAAGGAAGGCGAATATTACAAGTACTATACTAGGTCTTTGCTGTTAACTCAGATTATCACCTACAGGTACTGCTCAGGTAATATTCTTTTTCTGTACATTATTTCCATCTTAGCTTTTCCCATGGTGAACCTCTTAGGTAAACACAGAAAAGATGTTTCCCACTGATGGTCCAGCAGGAAACCAAAAGAAACCAGAACCTGAAGGAAAACAAAGAGGCTAGCTTTGTGGCCTCTGAGAGGTTTGGACCCAAACTGTGATGAACCTCTGAGAATCAACACTATTCTAAAGCTCCGACACAGAATCACAGCACTAAATGAACTCATTAGAGGTCACAGGGATTGCTTTTTTAACGCTGTTCAATAGAAATAAGTTTTAAAATGACACCTGAAGACGTGGAAACTCCAGTGGAAGGGAAAAAATGTGAAACGGACTAAATGAATTCAAAGCTTCAATGTAAAACTAATTAAAGTTGTGTTGACAGCAGTTACTCTGGCATTTTGGGTCATTTTTTCTGTGCTCAGTCAGCTGCTCTACAAAAAAGAAACAGTAAAACATTCTTAAAAATATTTGTTTCATTAGACCAAAGAAACTTAAGCTTTAGATGAACTTTAACCAGGTAAGAAATTTTAGATACAAAGTGAAGAACCAAGTATAGTCCCCACAGCATTAACCGCACGTTTGTATGTTACTTACTGCTAATTCTACCTCTACTGTCTTCAGATCATAGCTGGCATCCAACATTTCTATTCTTGAAAAATGCAAACTCTAGCTTTATCTCCTTGATTCTAGCTGACAGATGTAGCATCCAGTGTGGTCTATTTTGGAGTCTGTTATTGTCTGTAAGCTTTACAGATATTATCAGGTTGTTTTTATTGATACTTAGAAAAGAAAAGGCACCAATTGGGCATGATATCGTTTCTAAACAGTATAAAGAACTTTTTTTTTTCTCTTTTCTGCCTTAATAAACATGCACTTTTAATTTTTAACCCTTCTTAACAACATTTTACGTAGATTTAACTTGTTGTTGATGCTCATTTTTAATCTTGCAATTTGCATCATGTCAGATATTTGACACTTCCACACCCAAATGTCTCTACATCTGAAATTATAACCAAATTTTGTATTATTTTATATATGCATTTTGCATTTATTTCACTAGCATGAGTTTCTGTTAGGATCGTATTCCCCATGTTGAGATTGAATCGGGCATTACAGGCTAACAAAGAACCCAAAACGACTCCCCATTTCTAAGGGGTGGACCCGTTCTTCTGGTTCAATTTGCATTTTTTCTAAACGATTTTTTGGGCTACTATATAAAGCTTTGGACTCAATGCTAATTGTTAGATTTTTAATTGAAAAAACTTCCTAGATGGGAAGAGAAACGTCTTCAAACTTGGAAAAAGTCCAGTGGATTGTTTATTTTTTGGTATGCCTTTAAATATTTATCTTTTTTTATCTCTTCTGTGTCAAACTTTATATGGAGTATCATATATTTCCCTGGGTATTAATATATATTTTAAAATTGCATTGCAATTAAAATTGCCTATAAGGGTATATACTTTATACTTTGGTTGTAATGGGTGGTTATTTAAGCTTCTGTTGCTTCCGTTTCCTTAAATCAAAAAATCTCTGAACTTAAACATCAGCTAGGCATTTTAGTTTACACAATGCCCATTTACTAATTTTTTTTTTCTTCAGACCACTATCTGTACATCAAGGAGACAAATATCTGTAAAAATCCTAGTAGATCCAGATCTACGCCCAACAAATCATCACAAATACAGCTGCTTTGTTTTTGTTTTTCTTTATGATCCTCAGGCTTAATATCAACCAGTTGTCCCCACTGCATTTAAATTCATAAATGTATTGAGTTATTCTCCTATGATTGGCCTATTTGTGTAAAAAAAACAATTAAAGTTGATACCTGACAAAGTGGCCACTGATGCTGTATGCTAAAAACTAAAATAGTAGAATAACAAAACAAAAAACAGGCAATAAAAGCAGAAGAATGAGGAAGGCTCTCCTGATGGGTCAAGAAAGATATATTTCTTAAAGATACAGATGTAAGAAAATAAAACCTCTTTTTTCTCTCAAGTACAAAAAAAAAACAAAAAAAAACATTAGAACTAAAAAGATTGATATTTTGTAGAATTGCTGCAAATAGCTATCATATTTTCTGAAATGTGACAGAGTTCTTGGAGGATTTTTTTGAGGCAAAAACCATTTTAGACAGACAGACAAACATCATCTTAATATTCTGTGGACAATGAATAAAAAACTCTGTTCTCCCTTTGAGTAATGTTTCTAAAAGCATATCCCCTGATCACAGGACACAGTGAACACTTCTGAAATGACTGAATGTATTTAAAGAACAGATCATTCTGCAGCGCCTTCTGTTTCCCATTGCTCAAACAATGCTCTCTCTCTCTCGTTACATAAGGCCTTATCTGCAGGATGCTGATCACATGCACTTTTAAATCTCCAACGTGAATTATCCACATTACCATAATCATCTTGACACAAATACTGCCTGACAGGGAGCCTACATCTAAAGCACCAGCAAAGACTCCTGTACAAAAACTCACTAAAACAGAAAGTAAATCTGGTATTTGCTGCAATTTTATACTGTATGATTATGAAGGACAAAACGAGTAAGGCGTCCTGTAATTAAAGCACATTTAGTCAATTCTAAATGATTCCAATTAAGGCATAAAAAGAGGGACTAAAGTATTCTGTCATAAAAAAATAAGTCATCTCCTTTTCTTCTAAAAGCTGATTTTACCACCCCCCGACACCTGCTCATTTTTTAGGTCATACTCTAAAATAATCAGAAATTAGTCACTTTTGATAGCTTTATAGTATCTAACTCTTAAACTTTTTTTTTATATATATAGCCAGAATATCTAATGTTTTCTGATGTGAATTTATGTATTATTAGATTATAGATTAAGTATCAGATTATTGTGAAGTGGAAGGGAAATCAGTCAGAGGATAAAGTTACAAAAAATTATTTTCATGAAAACATAATTATCCAAAATATGCTCTGACTTATAGAATATTGTAGCATATTTTTTTTCACATTGTGTTTGAATGTTGCTTTTTTTATATCAAAATAGCTAAAAAAGTTATTTTTAAACCAGATAAATCCACATTTTGTACATTAATTTAAATATTCTCAAATTCAGATTTTCTGCAGAGGCTAATGCAAAAGTTAATTTAACAGCTTTCATTTTGTGGACGTCTATGGGGCCATTTGTTTTGCAAAGCCAGCCTGCTGACTGAACCCTGGTGTCCCCGTATTGACCGTCTGACAGCAACACTGTCCTTCATCCACCTCTGTTTCATTTCCACTGACCTACTTTAAATGACAGCGTTCTCTTCGGTTGTTTATGTGATTTCTCTCACTCTCCCTGCATCAATTGAAAAGTCAGCTATGAATGAGTAAAAGCCACCAAGGCTCTCTGTGGTTGAAAAGCCGCAAAATTGTGCAATTCCTAGCAGAAAAAGTCCTTCCACCCACAGCTTCCTGAAGCTAGACCGGAAACACACACTTCCTGTTGTAAGGCTAGCATCCTCTGCTTGTGTCCCTGTCATGTCATTTTCACCTCCAGAACAAACCCAGTCTGATGCAAACTTTGTTCCCTTATTATTATTTAATGACCAATTGTTATTCTGGTCACGTTTCGGTGCTCTGAGGTATTTCGCGGCTGGCCTTGAAAAGCAACACAGGTGCAGAGAGAGCAGCCGACAGCTGCTGCTCTGACCTCCATGCTTGTTTTGAGATTCACATACAGCAGATTCTGTTAGGTTACTCATTGTCATTTGAGCAACTTCTACTCAACATAAGTTGATTGATCTGTCAGTACATTAAGATAATTGCACTTGGCAAGAATATAAAACATGATTTTAACAATCATGATACACATACACTGCATAAAAATGACCAAAATGTAAGTAAACCTGCTTGAAATAAAAGCATTTTCACTAGACTTGAGTATACATATAATGATCTGTAATACAATAAGATTTTTGAACTCAAAACTTTTCTATGACTATGTTTCAAGTGTAATATAAATAAAATCATCTTATTTAAAGGCTAAATACTCATTCCATTTGCAAATAGATTTACTCACCTGCAAATAAATTTAGTTGAAGAAATTCTTACTGTTAGATTAACTTTTACAGTGTATTTAAATACCTAAAAAAAATTTCCCTTCAGAAACTGAAATAAATTGTGTTAACAAGCATCTGAAAGAAACTCATTTTAGGTTAAAAGGTTCTAGATTATGCTACAAACAGACAATTATTGCATTATTAGTTTAAAAACCAATTATACTGAAAATAACTCTTCGTTATATGATCATTTTTACTTTAGAAATATTGCACCGTTTCTATTTACAGCAATCAAATGACGGAGTAAACACACAGTCTTCTTTCTTTGACGTAGAAAATTGTTAAACCCAATCACAATGTCTGCAGCAGGAAGACAAGTTGCCATAAGAAATAATAAAATAACAACACCCAGAAGCTGATCACCAGCCAATCCAGGCTAGTATACATTTAATAGGCATTAAAAAAAAGGTTGCTATTGGAGCACTGCTGTTTCTTCATGCCATGCACACTGCAGATCAGTGCCGCTACTACAGAATCCATGCTACCTAATTACATGCGACATCATGCTGATGTTCTATCTGCACTGATGAAGATTTACTCAGCTGGATGCTTGAATGTGTAACTGACAGCATTACCGACGTTAGTAAAAACTAGGCGATTATTATACTTTATATGATGATCATTGATAGGCCTAAATATTCATTGATAGTGTTGAGAGTATAGATTATAAAACTATGGAAATGTAAAAAAAAGGGTAAGATTCAATGACCTCTTTCTTGCACATGATCTGTAAATGCATAAAGTAAATTATTTGTCAGCTTCTTTTATTCTCCATTAAAAGGATGAAGTTAAAATCTACAACCTCTAAAGTTACATTTTGGTTGGATGTGGAGAAAGGCTTTTGCTAGATCTAAATGCAGAAACTCATGCACAGAAAGATATAGACAATATAGAATGCATATTTTATGATTTCAATGCAGTATCTCTTTGCATATTTTAAGCAATAGCGAATCGCTTTTGTTTACTACCATCAGCGTGATGTCACTTGTCTCCACAACAGGCGCTAATGTTCTGCAGTGACGTCTCCTGAGGCATTTATCCCATGTCCCTCTAATCCAGATCAGATCTAACTGGACCAGACAGCACTGTTTGGAAAGCTGAGACTAGCCACTATCACAGGGTCAGCTCTTCATTAGCTCAGATTAAAGCCAAAGGAAGCCGCTGAGGAGGAGCAGTAATCTTAAGGAAAGATGGTGTCATGGTAACGATAGCTCACTGACTGATGACCTAAACACGACCACATGACCAGGAGTCATTGTTGAGCTTTTTAGCGCGTGGCTTAAAGTCACGGTCACATGACGTGTTGTAAGACAGAGCATCTTCCAGGTCACTGGGTCGGAGCGTTGCATGCTGGGAAGATCCTGTTGTTGCTTTTAATAACACATTAGTGTCTGGGTTCTTTAGTTTAACCTGAACCATGCTGATCATGAGGTTTGTTTAATGTATAAACAACTTATTACTGTATCAGCGTGTTTCATCCTTGTCTACCTCTTAGGGAAGTAAATTAAAAAGTCAAGGATCAGAAAGTCATTGTGTAGTCAGGTGCTTCTAGCAGCTCGTCTGCATGCTGTAATTTCCCATTTTTAGACAAATAAAGTTGAATTGAAATAAAATCTTTAGTTTTAAAAATGCAAAGTGAATCAGTTTATACGCTGATTAGACCTCCTGAAAATAACCTATAATGCTGTTAACAAGTCTTTGGAAAAAAGTCTTTACTCTACTTACTACTTGCTTTTTTACTGGTTGTTTTCTATTAGTATATTATATATTATATTTAATTATAATTTGCTGCTTTCTGAGTGATTCTTCTGTGCTGTTTTACTAGTTAGGATGGTTATATCAACAGAAAAATTACATAGGAGGAAAAAGGCTCATACATTTTTTTGTTCCTGTTTCTTTTATCTCATCTTGTACAATTCCTCAACAGTAAATTTGTTTTTGGGGTCAGAATTTAGCAACAAGGTGATTCCTAAAGACACATTAGCTAAAAATCTAAAGCTAAATTTTTTTTAGATCTTCAGCAAAGTTTAATTAAAAGGACTGAAACAAAATCAGAATAGGAATAATAATAAATCCTTCGTTTTCGAGGAAAATAGTGAAGCAATTAAACTTAAAAGTTTAGAGTTTTTTACAATAAGCTTGCACAGAAAACATGGATGCCATTTGAAAGAAGAAATAAGAAAATACAGTAAAAAGATTTTTTTAAAGTATTTATTCATGTCTTAGAAATGTGTTTAAGAATTAAAATGTGAAGAAAGTGGAGAACAATATTCAAAAAGGCTGCAAAACTATTGATAATACACTTAAAATGATTGTCTCATTCATTGATGTCCATATCCTAATATTATCTTGCAGCCAGAAGTTAAACTGCTTAAGTTTTGGACGTTTTATAGTCAAAGTAAACATGTTTAAGATTAAGTGACAAAAAGCATCAATAATACATCCTGTTTCTCTTTTTGCATGCTCTTATTTTGAAGTATTTAAAAGACTCCCGCCGCATTGTTAAGATCTTAAAACAGTTACGGTGACCTTGTGCTTGAAGCGAGACAGAATTCGATTATTTGTTGGTTAATGGATTCAGATGGAAAGGGGGAAAAAATAGGATGGATCAAAAAATGTCCTGAACTTTATCAGGGTCATGCAGTGCCAGAAGGTTAAAGCAGCAGGCAGGAGGGAAATCTACTGTCATCTTCTAGTGCTCTGCAAAAGCTTTCACATTTTTTGGGGTTCGCCATGTTGCATCATTAAACTTCCGTTAAATTTTTTTTCTGATTTTCTGATACCAATCACATTAAGTAGTGAACGGTTGAGAAGTAGAAGGAAATCTTTTCTAGAATGTTCTTTTGGCTCAGAAATAGCTCCACCTCTGGGCAGATCTTTGCATCCTCTTTGTAAAAATGGTGAAATCCCAGACAGATTAGATGGAGAGCCACTTTGAAGTTGTCACATCTTTCTACAGATTTTCAAACTGGGAATTTTTAAACACGCCTGTTTTGATTGAACATTTCACTGTAGCTCTGTCTGTATGTTTGGGGTAGACCTGCTGGAATATAATCGCTCCCTCAGCTTTGGTTTTCTGACAGTATTTCCCGGTCCCTGAATAGTTCAGTTTTGGTCTCAAGTGACCATAACACCTTCCTCCACATGTTGGTTTGTGTTCTCCACGGCTTGTGGGAAACTTTCTATCAAATTTAGGCTGTATGGAGTGGACTTTGTTCCATTATTCTGGAAATTGTAAATGGAAATGTGAAAAACACACATTTTGTAAATTGAAACTTAAAAAAGTAAATCCAGAAATAAAACTTTATGTAACTTTATAACTAACATTTAAGTTTTTTTTCCAAATATATTTTTCATCTTTTATACTTTTTTTTCTATGTTTCAGATTGATTTTCTAAAACTGTATTCTTTTCATATTGCGACAGTGGCGTTGGATGTAGGAGTTTGCCCTGAAATCAAAGGGTTGACGGTTCAAGCCCCGACTCCGACTTTCAGTTGTCGTTGTGTTCCGGGCAAGACACTTCACCTGCATTGTCTACTGATGGTGGTCAGAGGGCCCGGTGGCGCCAGTGTACGGCAGCCCCCGCTTCTTCTGTCAGTGAGCCCCAGGGCAGCGGCTGCCAATGTAGCTTGCCACCATCAGTGTGTGAGTGAATGGATGAATGCATGTAGTGTAAAGCGCTTTGGTCAAGTCTCCTGACTTGAATAAAGGTGCTATATAAGTACAGGACATTTACCATTTGTTTCCCATTCTCTTCACTTCAAGCTAGATAAAAATGGAAGCTATTAATGCGCTAATTGACCAATATAAATGTTGTTGCTAATGTTTGACCAATGTTTTGTCTTCCAACACAGGAAAAAGCCCGCCCCCAGAAATTACGGGAATGTAATGTGGAAAACGCAATTTGAAAATAACAATAATCCAATTTTTTTATATTCTATAAAAAAAGAAAGCATAAAATCTGTACAAAAATACATTTGTCAGAAAATAAAGTTTAAGAAAAGAAAATAAATATTAAAACATAAACTTAAAAACTAATATGTTAGGAAACAGCAAAGTTAGTCTCGCTACCTTTTTTTTAAATTAAAACATTTCTGAAAGTTTCTTTTCTGGATAGCATTTTTTATTTCAACATTTTATTTATAAAACATCTCCTTTGCTTCCAAAAATAATGGAAAAACGTTCCCCCCATGAGCCCGGGTGTTTTTATGGCTTCTTCTCTTATCAATGTTCTCCTCGCCCGTCCTGGTCAGGTACGTTCGCAGTCATGACATCATCCCAATTTTTTTAATGATGAATTCTTCTTCCTGAATAGACTGCTGTGTTCCTCAGCCTTCACATCTTCATAATGCTGTTTGTTCAAAACCTCTAAAAACAACAGTTTTTTTTTCTTCTGTGACAATTTATACTATTAGTTGAACTCAAAAAGAAAAAAAAAACAGGTTTCATTGTAATTTGTTAGTGTCAGATTAAAACCTCTTTAAAAAGCATCATTTTTCTTTCAATTGACGAATAGGAGATCCTCTTTGTCGGTCTAACACATAAAATCCCCAAAAAATACGTTGATGTTTGTGGTTGGTGGTTGATTTTCTGACTGTTGAGTAGAGGAACATGCGTATCCTCAGCAATCAATAAGAAAAACAGGAATTCAAATGGATGTCAGAGGAAGGATGACGCAGTATGGGGTGTGTATTGGGCAGAGAAACAAACTGTACGGCAAGCAGCACCATCATCATCATCATCATCATCATCTGTTACTTACTTGGAAGTCATTCTCTTTGTTTGACTGTCGGGAGTCCCCTTTATTACAGGACATCTATCAACAAGAGAAAAAGGAAAGAACTATCCATGAATAAAGGCGAAGCCAAAAAAAACGGAGCATTATCAACCAAAAAATGAATGAATCAATAAGACCTGACCATCTACAGACAGTAGTGAGTAATGAGTTCAACCACACACCATTAAACAGCTCATCTTCCTTTATCTAGCCGCTGTTTCACCCGGAAACCCAGAGAGAGGAAAGAGTGCAGAGTTAAAAAAAAAGAAAGGAAAACCTGCTGCCAGATGTTTGTGGTCGATTAATTCAACTTTCTCATAATCCAGCCGTGCATATCTTCACTGCTGAGAAACTGCTTCAGCCATTAGAAGCTGTGCACACAAACGCTGGCGCCTGGCTTCTTTAATCATATTAGCTTTCTGATTAGGCGACACTAATTCCCGCTGAGAGGCAGCGGAGGATGCTGCAGTTACCTTGGTGAAGGATGCAGCGCTTCGGATAGTTCGGACATCCAGAGCAGTAAAAACTGTTCACACAGCCATTAGTGATTAAGCAAACTGGAGTTAATAACTTAATGCAGGACTAATTAAGTCAGACGTTAATGTGTTCTTGGTATAAACTGGTTTAAAAGGTAGCAAGAATTCTAGTTTTGGTCTTTATTCTTCATTAATCATCTGGAATACCAATGACTGGCTTAGATCAAGGCTTCAGGACCATCTTTAGGATCAGGGGAGATGGTTTTCTCAACCATTGTGATCTGATCCATGAGGGAAATGAAGGGCAGATATATATCATGTAGATTAATCGGATTAATCATGATGGATCGATCACTGAAATAATCATCAACTCATTTAAAAATGGATTAATCATTAACTGGAGTGTAGAGAGTGTAAAATATGCCTCCAGCTAAAAGAATAACCCACTTATATTATATCATTATATTAAAAAAAATATATATAAACATTTTGCATTTATAATAAAAAAAAGTTTTCATCTGTCAGAAGGAAAAGTTTTATTTTCATATGGGTTAATTGTGTAAAAAAATCTAATTTAAGGAACCTTTGGCTATCCAATTATTAATCGATTAATCAAAAACATTTTTAACAGATTAATCGATTTGCTAAATAATCGTTCGTTGCAGCCCTGCTATCATGAAATAAACAAATTTACCATAATCTACGATTCACACATGAAAGTGTAAAATGCTTTTGGGGGAAATGTTTGGGAACTCCTGAGTTACGCCTTATCTTTGGAGTCTTTTTCACAAACTTCGGTGCCGCAGGATAATTCCTGCTTCATGATACTTTGGGCTTAACATCCACGCATGTAAAGTTATAAGGCAGGAATACAGACATGGGGGAAAACGTTTGCGTCGCTGTCGAAGAAATCCCTGGAAAACTGAGAGCAAACGAGTCACTTTCATGGGATCAGATGTCAACCAGATACTGCTGGTTAAATACACCTGGTGACCATCGCTACAAATACAGAAGTTTCATCCGTTTGGCGTTAAAGAAGCAACAGTCATTGAGTTTGGGAAGATCTATAGAGAAATTCCCTTTAAATCTGAATCCAACAGGCTACATAGATCTTCATGATGTATTGAACTCCAGTGTGCAGCAACACCAAGGCAGTGGATTGTTATCTTTCAGGCGGCGTGGGCTTGCTGCTAACTGAGGTAGCTACCCGGACCGACTTTCACTGCCTTTCATGCCCACACAGGATCTAGAAACCTGAAACTAAACAGTTGAGGCTTATAGAGAGTGGGGGAGGGAGGAATGAAAAAGCAACAGGGCAGCGAGCAAAATGCGGGTTCATAACAAAAAATCCCGTCGCTGATATACTTTCATCTTCCACTGATATGGTTCAGCTCCGATGGAAAACATTCAGGATGCTGAAGCTTGTTTTTACAGCTGCATCTTGAGACGATAGCAGATGGACGATGAAGCACGGAGGTGGAGAGATAATGATTTGGGATTGTTTGCTTCATTTCTATTTAGTTTATTTATATAGTACAAATTCACATAACATGGCACCTCAAGGCCCTTTACAGAGACAATTCAACCAGATCATACAATCAGAAAGGTTCAGAGTTTTCTATCTAAGTATGTAGCGACAGTGGAGAGGAAAAACTCCCTTTGAACAGGAAGAAACCCTCCAGCAGAACCACAGGCTCAGTGTGAGCGGCCATCTGCTGAGGCAGTGATAAAGAGTGAAATCAAAGATATTCTAACAAACAGCGAAAGGTTGATCCAAATGGAGTAAAGGCATGGCCACAGCACTCTGTAGGCTCTGATGCACTGAAAGTGAGCAGATCTAGAATAAGAAAAGCTACACATAAAGAAAAGAGAGCGCAGCTACAACAAAGACTGTAAACCCTGACATTCCAGCATCCTCCCTAACTTCTCTCCTCTAGACGGCCTCAGCCAAGCAAGTCATGGAGAATCTGGAATGGTTCTCATGTATTGACATAACTACGCTCCGTGGGGCGTTTGGGAGCGGTTTGTGCCCCACATTGTTACTCATGTAACCACATTTTTGTAGCTCGGAGAGAATCGCACCTTTACTTCACTTTTAACTCCTCCCATAGAGAAAGTTCACTGTTTATTGAAATGTTTTATTGATTTTATATGCATATATATATATATATATATATATATATATATATATATATATATGCTATATATATATATATATATATATATATATATATATATATGTGTGCTTCCCAAGAAGGAATTTGTGGAGGATTGAGTGCGGTTTGACAAGGCGGATGCATTTTTTTAATGCATATGATCCAAATTTTACGTAATGTCAGATGCTAAATTGTTTTCCGTTGTTTTCAAGCCTTAAATGAAAAAAAAAAAATGAAAAAAATAAAAGAATGGGTTGATCTACTGCTAAAACATCCCACTGAATTCTAAGTTGTATTGTATTTTTTCTCGTGACAGTATTCATATTATTTTTATTTTTCCACTAAATCCCAAAAGATGGATAGGGTTCAGACGTTTGCTGAATGATCTGCTGATGTGCAGAGTCAAAATCTTAAAGCTGACATCTTTACAAGTAGAAACCAAAAGGCAGGGATATTTAAAGAAGGAAATGATAAAGAGACAGCTTGCAGCTTTTTTGTTATCCCTCCACTCTGTGTCTTCCTGCCGCTGTGCTACATGAGTGTGCGTTAAATCTTTATATTAGGCTGAGATTTCAGAGATCTCATACTGTACCGTGTTTTTTGGTGGGTTCACCTGGGAACAAGAGTGCCCAAGGCACGCTCCTTTGGGGAAGCCTACGGCAAAGAACACATGCATGTACAGCCATGGGGGTACATCACTATGTACAACAATGGCTAACACGCACACTCGCTCTCACACACACACACACACACAGTCGTGAAGGCATAACTACTAAACATACATGCATACTCTAACATCGGCATATGAGCTACAGGCGCGCACACAACTGCGACCTTTGATGGCGGCTCTGACACATCACACTGACCCCTGTTACATGAGTCATCTCTGAGATAAAGGCAAACAGGCAGACGGCTTTACTTCAACAAGGATCTACATACCACATTTCTGCTGTTAATAGTGTGTAAAATAAAAGACTAAACAAATGTGGGGTAAGATAAGCGTCAATAAAAACATGATTTTGCATAGGTAAGTTAAAAATGTAAATAAATGTAAGATTTGTCTTTGTTTCTTTTTGTCTTTTAAATTAACTGACATCAGATGTTTCATCTGTGAGAATATGAGTTCAGATGTTGGGAATACAAGTTAAAGTTACAGCTTTGCAACAATAAAACTTATATATACCCCTTAATATATATATATATATATATATATATATATATATATATATATATATATATATATATATATATATATATATATATATATATATATATATATATATTTTTTTTTTTTTTTAAGGATTAAGGGTGTAAATAATAATCATTTTGTATCGATGCATCGATCCAGCAGCCGCTTCCATCCGATGCACGCCACGCCTGCAAGAATATCGATTCATGTCTTTTTTCCACCTCCGTCTATTTTTATCCATTTACTCCCTGGATGTAATTCTAACTCCCCGCAAGCGGTGGCGCTTAAACCTATTTTGCCCTCCTACCTCGCCTTCCCTTTAGCCACTAGCGCTGTTCCGCTTGCACACACACACACATACTAAGTAAAACACAGAGGTGTTATTATTTTTAGTGAATGAGGTTTTCATAGGCCTAGGTGGAGTACAACTTTTCTACTTCTGTTATTTGCTGTTGTTTCTCAAATAAAATGCATAACGATATTACAGCTTTCATTCATTTTTTCAAATTTGAAACATTGTCTAGCCTGTAAGGTAAAAAAAACAAACAAAAAAACAATTAATCAAATCATATCGTATCGTAATGCATTATTGAGTATTGAAAAAAAATCGAATCGTTGGGTCGGGAGGTTGATACATTATTGAATCACGATCATGGGTTTGACTTACACCCTTAATATATATATATACTTTTGAAAAGTGAAAAACTTTTTTTAACTAGATAAAATCACAGATTTTTAAGAATGAATCACATATTTATAAGAAAATCCCCAATTTCTTACTACAAAACATCAATTTACAAATAAAAATGTATGAATACAATCAATCAAATTTCAGTTTTTAAGAACTAATCAAAATCTTAAGAGATGGAATCTAAAATGTATGAGTGTGAACCACAATCTATAAGAATGAATCACATATTATTAAGAAAAGATCACAAATTTCTGAGTACAGAACATAACTTTAAGAATAAAAATTACAAATTTACAAACATGTATCAAAAATGTGTGATTTTCAGTATAAATCGCAAATTTACACAAACAACATTTTAGGAAAGATAAAACCTATGACCAATAGCTTTGTTTTAACCGTCCTTCTCCTCATCTTATTTAATGCAGCCTGACAAACAACCACTACTGCCACCAGCTGGTAAGGAGTGGAAAAACCTTCCCTAAGATGTTTTTATTGTAAATTTGTTGCAACGTTGTAACTTTTTACCTGTAACTTCTAAACTCAAATTCTCACAGACATAATATTGAACATATTTAATAGATAACAACAAGAAACAAATAAAAATCTGAGATTTAATATTTTTCTCCTAACTTACATTTAAGAATTTAGACACCTACCTAGAAGGTTTCAGTCCCAGTTATCTCACCCCATAACAACACTGATGGAGAACTACTTTCTTAGTTTTACATCCTGTCGAGGAGTCTGGCCTACTTTTCGCTTATTGTTGATAGACTGAAACAACTCCCACCTGCAGGATGGCCCCATAGAGGCGCAGCAGGACGCTCCTGGGCTCGTCCCCGGCCGTTCCCAGGCCGTCGGGGAGGCTGCACAGAAAGAGCTTGTTGCTCAGGCCACCCCTGGAAGACAAACAGACATGCAATAAGTGTGAGTGCCTCAAAGTTCCCCATATTAAAGTTTTCTTCTGCTTCTGTTGATGCCCCTGAGCCATTTCTGCTAATGTTTTAACTGCAAAGACTTCAAACACTTTCTGCTCTTGAGTTGCAGTGAATCTATTTATAAGATCCAGAACAGAAACCCAAACATTTCCTGTGTAAGACAGAGGGAAAGCAGCAGCTCTTTTTTTTAAATCAGGAAGTAGTGAAGGCGTTTGTCTGTTCAGAGAGGATTTCAGCTTAAATACACATGTGCAACCCTGTCTCAGCAAGTCAAGGCCTCTTTAAGGATGTAGACAAAATAGCGGGGATCATCTTCATCATATTAGGACAAAAATAGCTAAAGCCTGACATGTGAATCTTCTAAAAGGGGATTAAAATAAAAATGTAAATGCATGTTACAACAAAACAAGTTGTTCTGTTTATCTACAAACCGTGTCACATGGCAAACCATTTAATAATAAACTCTATATTAGACCATTTGATGTCTTTATCAGTGACAAAGTAATGAAAGTTTAACATTTAGGGGTCATTTTCATAAAAAAAAAAAACATAAATAAAGAAACTACTTTGCTTGGTAATGATATAGCTCATATTCCTCAGTTTATAAAACAGTAAAGCTTTCAGACCGACCAAACAAATTGTAGAAAAGATAAAATAAAGCCTTTATTAAGGGGAAATTGTGGTGTATATAGGTGTATATAGGTGTTTATTTTCAGGTTAAACATTTAAACAATGTTTTTAAAGAATATAAAGACACCTTAGTCTGTCTAAAGTGGCCACTTCTTTAGATACATAGCAAAACATAACACTAAATACTACAGTAATTACCTTTATAGGCCTTTAGAGGACTTTTATATTAGAATTAAGATGATTAAATTTCTTACTAAAGTCTTCATCTGCATTTCCTTTCCAAAAAAAGAACTTACCAGCTGCATTCAAACATGGCGTAGATAAGAGATTTATCTTAAAATGAACATTTCTGCAAAGCATGCTACTTTACTGTATTTCGCCAAGGCCTGAAAATAAATATTATAATAAAAATAAAAATAAAAAAAACAGAAAAATAATAATTTTACGGCAACATTTATATTTGAAGGGAAGATTCAATGGATGGTTTTAGAAAACTAGATGCACTTAAATCTGAAAATTTTCATAAAATTTGCCATAAACTCAGAAGTAGAGTTTAAATTAGGAGATATATATGTTAAATACTTAATCACATATAAAAGCTAAAGGAGTATATATCAGATATGCAACATTTATATTTGAAGAACAGGTTCAAGGGATGGTTTTAGAGAACTAGATGCACTAAAATCTGCTCATTTTCATCAAATTGGCCATAAACTCAGAAGTTAAATTATAATTAGATTTTTGTTAAATATTCAATCTCATATAAAAACTAAAGGACTATATATAAGATATTTTTGCTTCTGCTCCCATATGGTTGTTATGCAGACAAACTCAAATACTTCAGATACACAATTCAATCAAATTCAAGTCAACATTATAGATTTTCATTATAGATGAACTGATCATTCTGTAAATGCATTCGGTGTTTTTTAAGCAGCATAACATGATTTCATGCCATGGCTGCTGAGGCTCATTATTACATTAATGCACACAATGGATGAGAAGCTGGCCCCTGCATCACAGCAACAGGAAGCGCATGTCAACCTTATGATGGTGATGTGGAAGTCCTCCTGGCTCAGTGTTTTCCAGGCTCCGTGCAGGAACTCTCTGCACCACAGAAAAGCCTTGCGTCTGGTCTCCAGGTCCGGCTGGTCTGGGCGGACCACATCCTTGCAGTCCTCCTGGGTGTCCGGCTGGACGTGCAGGGCGTTCTCAGTCACCAGGAGGCCGAGGGACATGGAAGGGGAAGACGAAACCCCGTTTATGAAATTGGTTTTCATATTGCCTTATTTTCTTTATATAAAGATACTAAAG
Organism: Cyprinodon brontotheroides; assembly: GCA_018398635.1. Classification (NCBI taxonomy): domain Eukaryota; kingdom Metazoa; phylum Chordata; class Actinopteri; order Cyprinodontiformes; family Cyprinodontidae; genus Cyprinodon; species Cyprinodon brontotheroides. The sequence goes on along the minus strand of JAGKQL010000004.1, from coordinate 25,027,301 downwards.
AAAAATAAAGAAGCAAGAAAAAAACCCGCAGTCTTTACGATTAGGATTGTGTCGCAGTTGGATATAATTTGGTTATTTCACGAAAAATAGGCCTATATATGTAAAGCAGACTCCTATAGTTCTATGTTTTATGATCTATTATTTATATAAGCTGTAGTGTCGTTTTTCAAATAATAAAGAACGCGAATATCAGAGATTAGCGACAAAAGGCGAGCTTTCAATGGTAGAGAATGAATCGAGGCTGAGAGATGCGCAGAGTATAACTGAAAGGGGCGGGGCAAGTTTAGGAGAGAGGCCCGCCCCTTCTGTTCTCTGATTGGTTGAGCAGAACCAAAACATACCCAGTGACGCGTTCAAATAATGTCGGACATTTGCAACATTTCGAATAAGGTTCAAAGTTCTGTGTTAATAATGATGCCAAGATGATAAGATATGTAAATATTCAACAAGCCACTTCAGAAGTATATTTACATTGCATTTTCCCAACAGACATGCAGTGTTTAATTTTCTATATGTGTTTCCTTTTTTTTTTTTAGAGTTACAGTGTCTTTCAGTTAAAAAAAAAGGTTCAAAGTGTTTACCAATAATATAACAGATTCATTGGAAAAAGATCAATGATAAGAATGACATGAAAAAATGCTATAAAATTATCTCTAGAAATCATAGTTACAAGAAACCAAGAGATAAAGGAAGATGACATTTTTAAAAGGTGTTTCTTTTCAAAACATTTCTATCAAGTGAGTCAGTTGAGGGTATTAAACATCACTAGGTTAGACTGACCAAGTTTTCCATAACCTTGCCTTTTGTTCTTGGACTGATACAAAAAAAACAAGATTCAACAAGAACTATAAAGTTTAGCTACATAAATTTAAATCTTACTCAGGGAGATTCAGATTTTGAAGGATTGTAAGTCAACCATTAATTATGTCTCTGGTATAAAATAATAAAAAAAAAAAAAACAGCCATCTATTGTTATTCATGCTGTTATAAATAACGAGGAAAAATATTTACTTGTCATCAGCACCAAATTTCCTTCATTCTTTGTCATATTTTCTGTTATTCCACTGAGTTTCTTTCACACCTTATGCCACCTTTTTCTTCTTGTCAGTAGCTGCAGTATTTTGGATAAACTGAGGATTATTTTTAGAGATTCATTGAAACATCCATATCATAAAAAATGTCAAAGCTCCATTAAACGTTAAGATAACAAAGACATACAGAAGCTTTTCAGGCTCAAACCTAAAAGATTGTCCCAACGTTTTATTAACATTCTGCAGTTGGAAGAGAGCAGACAATTAGAATGTGATAAAAGGACACGTTTTAGTAAATAGTTTTTTTTGTTGTTGTTTTTTTTTTAAGCCTTGGAAGAGCAACATAGAAATAAGGTTTGCTTGGTCCAGATGCAATTAGATAGTTTTTCTCAAAATACAAAAAAAAGATTATGTTATGGATCATCCAAGCTTGTATTTCTATTAAATTAAACTTATAGTTTTAGACAAAGGAAAGTATGAGGTGACTTCACCTACAAGTACAGTTCTGAGTCATACCTATAAAGATGAGTCCATTGAACTCTGGGAAATTCCACAAATAACTAAACAAACAAGATAGACTCATCACAAGCAAGAAAATAAACAAAGTCTGATAAACGTGAATATGGCTTAAAAAACAACTTTGTTTGATGTGTGATGTGTTTTTATTTGATAATGCCAAAGGTTATAATGATATCAAACTAAATAAAAATGGATCATTGGGCATTTTCTGTTCAATGATAATGAACAATAACAGTTTCTTTACAAATATGAACTGATGTCTGGAGCTTCAACCTCTCTAAATATTTTTAGCATAGATGATTTGAAATAGATCAAAGGTTTTTAAAAGCACGAAGATCCAGGAATCATTTGTCTTAATAGTTTATTTACCACCAATTTTTAAAGCCAAAGAATAAGTCCTAAACAGAAAAAAAAAATTATGCACTTTAAAACAAAACTCAGATATTACAGTCTCTAGTAAACAACCAGGATTTATTGTTTTGTTCATTATCAGACATTTCTATTTATTTAGTCACTAAAACACGTTACGATTTTTACTTCTTTTGCAGACTCAAAGAGCGCTCTGTTTTTTCTGACTTTTTTAAGGAGTCTTTGAACACAACACAAACGTGTCGCATTTCTGTCTCGTCTCTCACGTAGTGCGAAAAGACCCTTAAACCTTCCAGCATCATAAAAACCCACGCGGTTCTGTAAGATTATTAATTATTTTACACCTGCGCACAGATAAACCAAAACAGAGCTGATATAAAGGATCTTTACTGCTTAAGAGCAACATTTATTAATTATTATATTTCTAAAGTAGAGGGCGACCTGCCTAAGCTCTCTTTATGCACGTTTCCCGCTTTCTTGGTAAAAACACTTTGAGGTCAAGAAAAGTTGTATCTTTCTACTGAGTGCATGGGTGGTTCTAGACAGGGGCCAATGGGGGCCAGTGCCCCTGTAGATTATGTCCTGGCCCCTGTATTGAAGACATAATACTCAAAGAAATTCTAATGATGATCTGTGCAGGAACAGACATAGTTACTGATAGGTCCTTTGGATCTATTTCATGTTTTTTCTTTACAAATTGTGTTTCACTTTTTTTAAACAATCCGGTTATAGCTTCAGTGGTATTGAAATAGGATCCCAGTATTTATCTACTTAATGTATTTTTCAAAACAAAACAAAAAATACTCAAATTTTTACTGCTGAATTTATCAGATTTTCTTGAGTTCTTTATAGAAAACGGTAATTTTAACTTAAATTAATTCAAAAATATGTAACATTCCTAAATTGTGAGTGTATGTTGACCTAATAAGACAGAATTTTAATTAAACCTAATTGAATAGAAATGTCCCTTCATGCAGCTCTCTTAATGTATTTGAATCCCTCGTCCTGTTTCTTATTTCATGCTTTTCTGTGCCCCCATGAAAACATGCTGGCCCCCTCCTGGCCCCCTGGTACATTTGGTCTAGAACCGCCACTGACGGAGTGGTAAACTACTCAGCATAGATTAATGGCTTTTGAGACAAAATTTCAATCCCATAAATAGCAGATTACATCAGCTGTGTAAAAGCCAATTACAATAATTGCATCACTTTTACAGTTTCCACACAAGAATATTACTTCTATATTGTCAAGCTGGAATCAAAATACAAAAACAAAGAAAAGTCAGGACTCCTCAGTTCCTTTCAACAAACATAACTTTATCTCTAGCCAGATCTTTAGTTACCCATCAGTGTAAGTGATCGTGACTTGGGGATGTATGTCCTTTAATCAGTTTTCTTTTATTTTGAAAGAAATAAATTTTCCTTCAAACACATACAGTATGGTTATAATGAATTGTATGGGGGGGGGGGGTAGTTTTGGGAAAGTCAAGGCATTTATGGAAATAAATAATACATGTAAGAAACTTCACAGACTTTGAGCACCTCTGTTCTCTACTGGGAACGCCTCTCAGCTGAAGTTGCATATCTGAATTTGTTATTTCAATTAAAGTTTCTATATTAATCAAGAAAATCAACATAAATAACATTTAGAATGCCAGTTAATTTTAAGGATTCCACATAGCCTACTGATATAAAAGTTTCTATGTTAAAATGTCCAAAAGATAAACTTTTTGATAAAATTTCTCTTTACTAAACAGTTGCAAAAGTTTTTATGATCTTATAAAAGTCAGAAAGCAAAACTTTAAAATCCTAAAACAACAGACACTTTTAAAAAGAGGATCGGTTTTCTCTCTCTCCACCAGGGGGAGCCCGTATCTTTCCTTTAAAAAGAAGCGACCCTTTTCGCTTTGGAAACTTCCGCCGTCTTCTGTGTTTTATAGCTTTGCATTTATAAGTTATAAATCCTGTTTTCATTGATAATCTATTTAATATGGAAATGTACCCAATCTTTTTAAATTTCTTCCCTTTTCTTAACTTATTATTTACACGCTCCGCTCCTCGGCGCCGCCCCGGTGTCTAAAACATTCGCGCCCAGCCTTCCTTTGACAGAGCATGTTGATGACGCGTTCACCCACAACAACAACAACAGAACTCAGCTGCTGTAAAGCTAACTAGCCGGCCTAGTTATATGATATTTCCTTTATGCTTTCTCTTACATTTTAAAATTATATTGACACCGTCATATTTATCATTTTTTTATTTCATAAAGATAATGCAATAAAATCTGGAATTCACTTCTTTATTTCAATAGAGTTTGAAAATCTTTGTCTGTTAGCATGTTAGCTGTAGAACCGTGTAGACCTTGGTTCCTTTTCACCTCCATCTAAAGGTAACGTATTTGTTTTATAATGTTTGTGTTTTTAAATAGTCTTTATACAAACCGCATTTGGTCTTTGATGTGCATACATATAAATGATTAAAGTGTAACAGGATGTGGGCAGGTTGTTATAACCTAGCTGTACTGACTAGCCGTTTGATATGTGAAGAGGTAGATATCAAATATAATCCAAAATGTCAGATATTTTAGGAGAGGCACATTAAATAATCTATCAAACCCGGATCCTGCTTGCAACACGTTTCTTGACCTTATGGAGAAATCTGTAGAGGTTAGTAGTTTGCTCAAGTCAGTGTCCAGGTGTTTATAGTGTAAAGGCAGGATATGGCAAATAAATAAGTAAATACACTCCTTACTCACCCAGTTCTCTAACAGCTCAACCTATCAGTCTGCATTCAGTTGATCTGTTTATCATCCATCCATGCAACCATTCAGTCCATCCACCCATCTGTGCATCAATCAATCCATCCATCCATCCATCCATCCATCCATCCATCCATCCATCCATC
>JAGKQL010000004.1:25008997-25022469 GCA_018398635.1 Cyprinodon brontotheroides | reverse complement strand
TCCATCCATCCATCCATCCATCCATCCATCCATCCATCCATCCATCCGCTGTGCTTTCCAACTACTGACTGCTATAGACATATCAACCACAAATCTGTATTGAACTTTTGCTCTAAAGCTGGCTAATAGGACATACAAATCTCAAAGTCTTTACTTTCAAATGTTTGGAATATGTAAAACGTTAAATTTTACATATGGAGGAGCCTTATAATTAAAGAAAAACTGAAGACAAAAGAAGTAGTGAAACAGGAAAACAGATAATCTGTTGATATTGGCAAGAAGCTGGGCTGTTTTTTTTTTCATCCTTAATATATTTAAACCCTCTCATCTTAAAGAGCTTCGAAAATAAGTATGGTGTTTTTTTCACTTCCTAATACCAAACAGCAATAAAATTTTTCATTAAGCTTTAGTTTCCAAAGTGATGATTCTAGGGTTGCAACTAACCATAATTGTGCAAATCGATTAATCAGTTGAGTATTTTTTGATGAATCCATTAATAATCGCATAGTAAAATGTTTCTTAAAGGAGAGTTTTTATGAAATTAAACCAGGTGAAACTGAAACGTTTCCCCTTGAGGAGTTCTGGATAGAGCATATTGACAGAAGAAAAGAATGAAAGAATTAAATGCAAGATTTTTACATATTTTGGTATAATTTTGCTCAGGGTGGGTTGCTCTGTCAGCTAAAGACATGTTCTACAGTCTCTATAGTCCTTTAAAGATTAATTGATTACTAAATTAGTTGACGATTATTTAAACCATCAATTAATCTGATTAACTGTTTCAGCCCCCGTTAATTCTGAAGAGTTCCTCTGCAGCTTTTTCAGCGGAAAAATTGTGTTTTCTAAATTCCTAAGCCAGATAAACATATAAAAAATATCCCGATTTTTAAACATAAAGCTTGTTGTCATGTCTAATATTATAAAGGAATATTATAAACAGCTTATAAAGGAATCTTTAAAGCTCTTAAGGATTCCTTGTGTAAGAATGGTGCATTGAGAAATAAAATAGCCTTGCCTCGTATGACCAGTGAAACATAGAGGGATAAGCCACTGATCTAAGAGGCTTATTGTTTCAGAACACTGGAGAAAGTTTCTTTTTTTGTGTGTGTGGTTTTGCAGTGTGAAAAAAGGTAATGCAATTTGCAAATGATTAATAATATATTTTATTTATTGGTTATCTGGAAATGAAGGTATTTGCTATATGTAGTGCAAGTGTTTTACGGGTTTAATATTGAATATCTATAACATGAGAGGATTACCAAACTCCTCATAAGCCAAAAAGTCTGTTGGTGCAAACTGTAGAAACACAAAAACAATTGGATGAAAATATTGTCATATCCTGTTACACTGTGAAATTTGAAAACAAAGTTATTTTTTCTTGGTGTAACTGCATTTTCCCTTAAATATAGCAGATAGGACAATTTCTAATGAAATAAAATTATCTACGTTTAAAATCAGAGAAAAAACCAACTACCTTATATTATTTCAACTGCATATTATCAGATTATCTTATTTTAAGTGCAAATAAAAGTATTCAGTTGGAAGATCATCTTATCTATTTGGAAAAATAAACTCAGCTACACTTATTTTAAGAGGTTTTCACTGATCTTCAGAATATTATCGAGTGTTTTGTTTTAAATTGGGCCCAAAAGCAAAACTTAAATACATTAATTACACACGCATATGTTTTAAGGATTTATTGCTATCAATGATTTAGTACATCGGATGAAAACAGCAGTAGTATCTTAATAAAGCAGACAAGACCCACCACTTTATTTTATGACCCATTTATGCTTTATAAAATCCCTGGCTATGTTTCCACACGTAGTACTTTCCAGTCTCAATGGGGATTATCAGCCATGAAAGCTGGCTGACCACAGAGCGCTGTCAACAACTGTTAGCATGAAAATGTTTTGAGGAAAGAAAAGGTGACAACAACCCGGAAAGGAGTTTAAAAAGAAGAAAGCAGGGATGTTGCTCAGGGATCTGGAGTCTTCTTTTTAGATGTGAGTAAATTCTAAGTTTCATTTTGAGGATGTGTAGGGAGGTACAGGATTCTAGTTGCTTGGGTTTAAAGCGTGAGTTTCCACCTCTGGTGATGATCTGAAGATTCATGACATTTGCAAGGTGGGTTGTCCACTTTGTTTTATGAATGACAAAGACTGCAATAACATACGAAAAGAAATGTTTTGTTTGTAATTAATGGCCATTTCCTCCCCAGTTTTCTAGGCTTATGCTTCAAAGTACACAGCTTTGCATTAAACCAAGAAGCCAGCCTCAGATTATTAAAGTTTTCAAAGGCGCTACATTGCCTACAACTGTACACAAACACAAAGTAACCCCAGCAACAAAATCATCAACCTATGAAGGGGAACAATTTAAATGTTTACCCTATGCAGTACTACTTATTGTTACAGAGGATATAAACAAAGGAAGCAGATTTTTTTTTATTATTTGTTACTGCATTATCTGATAATGCTCTGCTAAAGTGAAACGTTTGTTTTTTTTATGTTTTTTTATTTGGGGAAGGGGGGTAAGTAATTTTGAAAGTTACTAAAATGTAGTCAGATAGAAAGGTTTGTAAATAAAATACCAATCAATGCCATATTTCAGCAGAAGGTCCAAAGTATGAAGATGAGAATGTGTGGGACAGGGCACATTTTGAACAAAACCACTTAAGTCTTAGATAGCATTAAAGGCTGCATTTAAGCTATCACCTTTAATGTCGGCATGACGCTAAATCAGATAAGAACTCTGAAAACTCATGTAAAAAAATCAGACCTGGTGAATAATACAAAGTTTCAAACAGAAGTGTTTATGTTGCTTTACAATTTGGATGAGTGAAACTAAGGGTTACATGTTCAATATAATGTTAAGTATTAACTGGCTTTGGAGTAATCAATAAGTCAGACTGAAGGATTGGTGCTACTCCTCCTCCTTGCCCATGAATGTCTGGGAATATGAACCTTTGAATAGCTGGAGACAGTTGCCTCATTTATGCTCACATGATCCTCTTGTTGCAGACAGGTTCCTGTAAGACAACATAAATCAAGTTGATTATAACAAATAAAGTAATTAAAAATCTTTTTGAAGAGGGAGATCTTTAATAAACCACATTTCATTATTTTAACTTATTGTCTTAACTGGAGCCATTCAAATTTTAATTAAATTATCACGAATTACTCCTTCTGGATCAGAACTTTTTTCTAATCTATTTGATTTTAGAGCAACATGTGGGCAACAATAGAACAGTTACAGAGAGGTAAGTTAAAATATGACTCTGCTTCCTGGTCTGCACCCTGGGCTGAACCAGATATAAAGTGTATATCCTGTACATTATATACATACACTTCTCAGTAGTCCAACATTGTTTAAAGTAATACTGTTTATTAATCTTATTTGATATTCAAACTTGCAATTAATATGCTTCCCATTAGCTTTAAGCCATAATCATCACAGTTAACATATATAAATACTGTGAATATATCAGCTTATAAGTGTTATTTTTATATTATATTTTATATTTTATGAAATAAAGGGAGTTTTGCTGATTCCATTGTTTATTTTAGATAGATGTTCTTTCATTTCTGTGTTTATGCTTTTTCTGTGCCATTTGGCTCTTGTTAAAGGTCTTATTTTTACTGCACTTATAGTCAAAGTTATTATGGTTTGATTGTATTTTCCTGTCTTTGTTGTTTTCAGAACAGAAATATTTATGGAAAATACAGACCACAAGACCTCGCGGTGGAGATTCTGACCTCCACCAGTAAACGCCAGCTTTTGGTCAGCTGTTGAAAATGTCGCCACAGAAGAAACTTCTCGTCCCGGTCAGCAGCAGGCGGAAAGTGGCTGACGACTTCTTCCCCTTCAACTCTCTACCAGTGGAGTGCCAGCTTCACGTCTTGTCCTTCCTGAACGAGGTGGACAAATGCAGCTGCGCTCTGGTTTGCCTGAGCTGGAGCTGCCTGGTCCGATCCTGGAAGCTGTGGCGGGTCGCAGACTACTCTCGTCGTGGTGTCTTCCATCTTGGTCAGGAGGGGCTGCTGGTTTCTAACCGAGAGTTTGAGCGTTGGAAGTCCTGGGTTCACCATTACACCCACCATCTGATCTCCAGACGGGCCAGCCTGCTCACGCTAAAGGCCAGCTTCGATCTCGGAGACCGCTGCAATAAGTGGAGCGAGCTCCTGAGCCACCTGCTGGATAACGTCCACTGCAGGGACCTCAGCCATCTGGACCTCAATTGGACCTTTACCCTCTTTGAGCCGTTGGACCTGCGGGTCCACTCCAGCTCCAGTTCACATCAAGACAGCATAACCAAGATGGACCAGGTAATCTGCTGTAATGCTGAAATGATTTTAGCTCCATCAGATGCTAAATGCAGAGTAGTGAAACAGCTGAACACAAAAGATCAGAGATTTTCTATAAGAAAAAAACCCTAATGGCAGGAAAGCACCGTTCAATTAAAGGGTAGAGAGCCAGCTGATATGATCACGCTCTGCCTTTAACCGTTCCAGCTGACACTGCTTTAACCCTGAGATACTTTTAGAATGATAGGAAAAAATAAAGACTAAGAAAACATAATTGCAGCGATGGCTCCATTGGTGGCTTTGTCTGGTAAAGAGAGGTAAGTTAGACAGTTTTCCATTAAAATAACAGGATCTACATTAAAAAGAGGAAATAAATATTTTATTTCTAGTGTGTAATGTCTAGTTGTATTATTTTAAGGGGTAAATTACTCTTTCCATCTTATTTACTTGCCCAAATTAAGAGGAAAGCAACTTTAACAGCATATTGGCATGAGATCCAAATTTTTCCTGCTAGATATCAGAAGAAATATGAAAAAAATTAGAATTTTGCTGTAGATGTAAAGAGAGCAACTTGAGATTTTAGTTTGATTTTAGGTATAATATCTCACCTCTAAGGATGATATTATATCAGCAATTTAAAAAGTAAAAGTAGTCCTATCTTGCAAAGTATAACAACAATCAAATAATCTCAATAACAAACGGTCTAATAATGAATTTGTTTCTTATGATGAAAATGTTTGATCAAAAGTCGTTTTTTTGGCGCACAACAAATAATCTTTATTAAAAGATAAAATAAATAATCAGGGAATTTTTTTCTTTTTTTTTAATCCTGCCCAAATTATTCTGCATTTTGAAAATTGGTTTCAATATGAAAACAGTGAGGTTTGCTGCTGTGGTGGATGGATTTGTTTGCTGTGATCAGAGCTAACGGGACAGGATCTCTGATTCAGAAATCCAAAGCCCATTAGTTCTACTTTGCCATTTTTATTAATGGGATTCCTTTCAGGCTCCAAAATCATCTCTGTATAAAAGTTCCTGCATCTTTTTAAATGATACTCATAATTGATAAATTGATGTCCTTTTAAACCTTGTTGTGTTTACAACACACTCATTAATTTTAATTTTTATTTTATGTTTATAGTTCAAGGCAGCTATTATCCTAACTACATTCATTAAGCTGCTCATTGATTAGAAGTTTCCATGGTTACTGCTATGATTTCCCTATAAATATGTGATAATCTGGCTCCTGGTTTTTGTTTGTGCGTCTCTTCTGTGGCTCATAAAAGATCCTGGAAAGATCAGGCCTTTCTGATCATAATGTGGGGCGTCTTAGGCTGCAGCTCCATTATTATTGATCAGCAGCGTAGGTCGCAGCAGCTGTCACACTGGCTTCTGAATATCAGATCCTTTCCGATGATCGCTAAAAGCTGCTGTCCTAAAATGTGCCTCAAAGTGCGACATAAGACTGTCACTAATGGCAGTGGTCGCTTTGCTCTCAGACTCCCTGAACTCATGGCAGGAACCATCTTGTTTTCTCTGGTTTGGCAGGTGACCAGCTTTCAGGAGCTACTTGGTAAACTCACCCACAGCTGCCCACGAATCTCCAAGATGCGTCTCCATTTCGACTGGTCCGATCTCTCCATGTCCCTGCTAACTCAGTTCCAGCAGCTTCGGATCCTCGAGCTGAAGTACTTCTGGGTCTTCAAACTCGTGACCCCCTCCACGCTGCAGACGCTCACCAAGTCCCTGCCCAACCTGAAGTCGCTGACTTTGCACATCCTGGTGCCGCTGAGGAACCTGGGGATCTCTTACACATTGGAGTCGGAGTCTCTGGAGTTTCTGGACGTGTCGCCCAGCAGAGGTTTGGTTTTCTCCTGCCTGAAGCTGCCGGCTCTGAGAGAACTCAGGGCGAAGAAGATAGTTCGAGGTATTACTCTGGACCGGAGGACGAGGCTCAGGATCCAGAGCCGCTGGCCTTGTCTGTACAACGTCCTCCAGCAGGGGACGCCGAAGCTTCAGGCTCTGAACAATGAGAGGCTCCTTCCTACCTGGAGGGAGAAGAGCTACGGGGAGCTAAAGACCATCCTGGAACAGTCCTGTTACTGTATGCAGCATCTGGACAGCTGGCTGTGGTAGTCTGCTAACTGAGACCAAACAGCAGAGCGCTGCTTTTACTTGACATTATGACTATTATCGCAACAAACCTGAATCCACAAAGGGACACAGATGTTGCTTATTGCTGCAGATGAAATATTCGATTTGTCTGCAGGAAAACTCACTGAAACGAGGCAATGATGCACATGGGGTTTGTAAACATTTCTTTAAAAATCTGCAAAAAGCAAAGCTGCTTCTTGCTGATCGTACTCTGTTGCACTGGTCAGGAAAAAAAGAGCCACATGATGTGGATCGGGACATCATTTAAAGCATAATCTCACCTTTAAGTTGTTAAAATGTGTTGTTCTTATGAATATAAGAAACAACAGAGAATGAAGGCAAAATATTTGGGGGAAATTTTTATTTTCCTCTGTATCAAAATGAAACTATATGAATTAATGCGTTCTGATTTCAGTTGCATATCTAAAGAAAAATAATAAGATTGTAATCCGGCTACATCCAAATGAAATCCCCAAATGTAAAAATTAAAGCTGGTGCTCTAATCTTGAAATAACAATCCCTACAGATAATTGTTGGCGTTATCATCATCATTGACTTCACTTTTCCTATGGATTGTAGGGAAATAAAGGCTTTGGGAGAAAATAATCCAAACATTTTAACAAATTTTTATTTTAACTGGTTTTCTTCGGCGTCTAAAACAGCATGAGCTATTGATAAAGATTTATATTTTAGACTGGAACATTAAGACAAAAAAGAATTAAACGAGGAAGTAAAAAAGATCTCCGGACTTCATTCCAAATCCATTAATATAGGAAAAGGAAAATCTTTAAATTATGAGCTGATGTATAAATATCCACTGCTCAAAAAATAAAGGGAGCAACACTTACTTCCACTAAGGGAGAAACACTTACTAACAGTCATTTTCATTGCTGATGTACACATGGAATAGACAACAGGTGGAAATATTGTCAATTATCAAGATGCACTCAATAAAGGAGTGGTTTTGCTGGTGGGGACCACAGAACAGTAAACTCTTAGAAACCGACTCCACGAGGATGGTATGAGGGCCGAGGTCCGCAGATGCGGGTTGTGCTCACAGCCCAACATAATCCAGCATGCTTAGCATTTGCCAGATAACTACATGATTGGCAAATTCATAGATGAAAGCAGGTTCACACTGATCAGATGTGTCAGGTGTGACAGAGTCTGGAGACTGTTTGGGGATTGATCTGCTGCCTGTAACATCCTTCAGTATGACTGGTTTGGCAGTGGGTCAGTAATGGTTTAGGGTGGAATTTCTTTGCAGGGCAGCACAGCTCTCCATGTGTAGTATGACTGCCATTAGGTACTGAGATGAGATCCTCAGACCCCTTGTGGGACCATATGCCGGTGCGGTTGGCCCTGGGTTCCTCCTATGCAGGACAATGCTAGATCTCATGTGGCTGGAGTGTGTCAGCAATTCCTGCAAGATGAAGGCATTGAAGCTATGGACTGGCCTGACCGTTCCACAGACCTGAATCCTATTGAGCACATCTGGAATATCATGTCTCGATCCATCCACCGACATCATGTTGCACCACATTCCAGGAGTTGGTGGATGCTTTAGTCCAGGTCTGGGAGGAGATCCCTCAGGAGACCATCCACCACCTCATCAGGAGCATGCCCATGCATTGTAGGGAGGACACAGGCATATGGAGGCCACACGATACTGAGCCTTTTTGACCTGTTTAAGAACATTACATCAAAGCTGGATCAGCCTGTAGTGTTTTTTGATTTAGTGTTTGAATCCAAATCCAGACCTCCACTCATTAATAAACTAGATTTCCAGATGATTATTGTGTGATTTTGTTTTCAGTACATACAACTCTGCACAGAGCAAAGTATTCAATGACAATATCGACTTATCAGATCTAGGATGTTATTAGAGTGCTTCTTTATATTTTCATTTCTTGAGCAGTGTAGATGTATATCCTTCAGTTTTCTTAATCGATCCCATTTAATTTTTGCACAATTAAATCAAGAGTTAAAGACATCTTCTCCAAACAAGCAGTCTCAGTCATAATCAACGGAAGGCTTTTACTTTGTTAGTTTGGTCTCCAGATTCTTTGAAATCAGAATTGAAAACTTTTAAAAAACAGGAAATAGTTTAGATGCCAAAGTAATGACACTTCGGAGAGCGGGATACGCAATTTAAAGTTATTCATATTTATATTTGAATAAAGTTTTTCCAAAGTTAGTTTATGTGTGATTTAAACAATGTTATAAAGCGCTATAAAACGGCCCAGTGAGGAACTACCTTCAGCTGTGTTTAAGACACCCTATGCACAGGATATGACTCATAAGCTCACAGCTTCAGTTTTGCTATTTAACACATATATTTATAGATTTGTGGATCAAAGTTTTTTGAACAGAATAGCAGTCAGTGTTTTTTATTTTGACTTTCAGTCGTTGACAAAATGACCTAAAGTCTCTTTGTTGTTTATCTGTTTTCATCCTGAAATCCTAATTGGCCTCTGATACGCCCTAAAAATCTAAATTCTGATTGTAAAGAAGAGCATTGAAAATAAGCCTTGATGACATAATGTCTAGTTTTAATCCTAAATATATATTTCTTTTTTTTTCTTTTATTACAATTTTTCTCTTATTCCCATAGTTTTGCATTCCTGATAAACTTTATTTTCCTGTTTTTTTTTCAGGCTTGAATTAACCTGCTCATATTATTTCATGGAGAACAAATAATGAATTTGAAAATGAAGATCATTTCTATATTTTTCTTTTTTTAAACTTAAATTTGCTTCTTTTTCAAAGGAAAAGCAACCAAAATTTCTCTGAAATATTTTGCCTAATTTTCTTGGTATCATCTCCTCCTTTAATCATGACGTGTACTGTACAATAGAACTGAACTAATGTTATTTGCACGAGAGATTATGTAAAAGTTAGATATGCAGTGGATATTTAAAACTAAATATTGGTTTATGTTGAAACTGAGATTTTGATCTAAAGCTGAAATTGATGTAGAGCAGACGAACTGCAGCTCTTTCATTGAGCTGAAAACTTTTTCTGTTCTCTGACTCAGCTGCTGGGTAAATTACTCGCTGTTAAGCTGGTATAATTCCAATCACAGCCGACCAGGAATGCAGAATGAGACTTAATTCCAGTGCTGGACCACATTGTTCAAATTGCCGGTGCTTCTTTTCCATCTGTTGTGTTTGTCGTCCTCCTTCAGCAAAGGGAGCCATCAATGTTTTGAAACAGTCATTTTTACAATGTTTGAGTGAAGAACTCCTGCTCCTCTTGATTTTTGCAGACTTTTTGCACATTGATGTTGCCTTCACAGAATATTTTATATGGAGAAGACCGAAAAAAAAATTCCAGCTTTTTAAGACTGCCTGCAGAGAAATTCAATCAATAGCATCTGCAGTTTCCTTCTGGATCAGCAGAGAGTCTCAGTTGTCAAAGATTTTGTCCTGCACAGATTTCATGTTTACTGTTGCATAGTGTAAAAAGAAAAAAAAAAGAAAGTGGGCTTATGTGTATTTCAAGGTGTTTGAGAATTGCTTGATACTTTTCTCTTCTGCTCCATTGTGGTTTCTTTTCCCAGCTCAGCTTAAGTGCACCAGCGTCACTTTAAACGGACTGAATGATTTGCTATAAGAACTCTGTTCCGGGAATGAAATCGCTTCCATGCGACCTGGAGGCAATGACAATTACTCAGATGTTGTAACATCTGGTGCAGTTGTCCAAATAAAAAAAAGACTGACTTAAGCTTTTATTTTGGTTTTGTTTGTTGTTGTTTTTGTATTTTCTTTTACTTTATTGGAGTTTTTACTTCAGGCCTGAATGCATAACAGGCCAAAGTTTTGTTAAATGCATCCAAATTAACCAGCAACACTTTTTTTTCACACATATATACGGTGCTGGAAAAAAATTTTTTTTCCTACTTACTGATTTCTTCAGTTTTCTGGGGGATATTATTTTGTTTTGCCTCAAGATAAATAAATAGAGAACATTTTAAAATGACTTAGTAGAACAGCTAATTTTAATCTCCCCAAAAACAGTTTAATCAGACAAAAGTGTAAATTATTCAGAGGTTTTGCCTCCCAATATATCTGGCATAAAACTAACACAGCATTTAAGAAAAATGCCAGTATTTACATTCAGCATGGTGGTGGCCTTATAAGGGGATGATTTGGTGCTTCAGTCCTATTTTCCTCCACATAAATGCAAAAAGCATCATTTGATGCTGAATTATAATTTTTCTGGATAAATAAGTGGGGAAAACATCCCCTTGCATTCATATAAAGCAGTGGTACCTAAAAGTACACACATCTGTTACTTAAGTAGAAGTATAGATATACTGCCAGTGTTTAAAACACACTGGTAAAAGTTGAAGTATCAATTGACCTCTTTACTCAATAAAAGTGAGAAAGTATGTGCTCTGTGAAACTACTTAAAGTATAAAATTATAACTCAACGTATAACCTTTAATAAAAACAGCCAGATGCCGCTATATGAGCTGGTAGGAAAGCAAAATTTTTCGACTATTTCTAAAAACTTCTCTGGCAAGGAGATAGGCCAAGGACAGTGAGGTCTTGTTGGTCTCCATCTCCCTCGACATACGCCTCGCTGTAAAAACCTTTTCAAATAGTTTTCAACATTTTTCTGAATCCGACATTGTAGGCATAGACAATTCACGCTAGCAGTTTGAAGAACACCTGCTTGCTTCTGATGATTTCTTTAGCTAACCAATGAGTGTTATGCTCTATGACTCCGTAGCCAATGACCTTACTGGATGGCGGGCAATGTGGGATAACAGTTACCTGTCATATGTATTGTTCTACCCAGCCACTGAAGCAGGTGAGTCCACTCTTCACCGTGAATTAACCAAAGTAGATTGGACCTCACCTGGCTAATTGGCTGGGTAGAACAAATACATGACATGAGATGACTTGTTGACTCCACATTGCCCATGTCTTCGATGGAGCACATGACGGAAATAAATATTTATAAACATTAAACAGAAGCCAAGTGTAACGAGTATTTGCTTTAAAAATGTAAGGAATAGAAAGTACAGATAATTTGTGTGAAAATGTAATGAGTAGAAGTCAGAAGTAGGAAGATAAATAAGTAATGGAGTAAAGTATAGATACCTAAAAAGTTAAGTACAGTAACAAAGTATTTGAAATTCGTTACTTGACACCTCTGATATAAAGGAATCATTTCTGCCTATTTGAAACCCTTACCTGCAGCTATTGCGTCCAAAGCTGGAAGGACCCGTCTTTTGGACTAGAGGTCAATCATTCTATCTCTATGAATCATGTTTGCAGGTGTGAGATTAATTCCAAATATCAGCCAATAATTGTTGGCAGCACTGTGATATAACCTGAAACAGATCTAAAATGTGTTCTCAGCTCTTACCCTGAAGTCACGGCTGTATTTCTCTAAAACTCTCTGAATCAAAGGGGCACATCTGTTTTCTTTAGAAACAAACCACCTTTTCCCAGTTTGACCATAAGCTTCCCTGATTTTCCTCTCTTGACGTGAGGGATTTGGGCGCAGGGAGCCTCGCTGATGACTGAGACTCCCCGAAGTTGAACCTTCTTCTTTTTTTTCCTGCTGCACTCCACCTCTTGCATCCTGCCCCCCTCAGATGTCCATCCCTCGTTCGCCTCTTGTTTGCACGGACTTTGTTAATCTCACAGAGCTTCCTAACGGACCCTTTATCTTTATAAACCTGTGGATGGAAAGCCTTGTAAGGATCAAAGGTAGGATACAGAATCTCCTGGACTCCTGCTGTGAAAAGAAGCTGCTAATTTTTGTTGTTTTGTTTTTTAATTTGGTGATGTTTATTTTTTGCTTTTCATATTGCACTTAAAAATAGGAAAAAGCAAGGAAAGTGTGATGGTTAGGAAACTGCAGCCTTCCCTGAGGTTTACCTAACCCATGCATTAGTGGGAAGAACCAAGTGACCGCCTCCAGATGTGTGTGAGAGAGAGAGAGAGAGAGAGAGAGAGAACTGCTTGACTATCTACAATGAACATCGCCCTCTTCACACTCCAACACTTACTCTTTGCTCCTTTGGCAGTGCCCAGGTTAATGCTTAATCCATCGCACACCTATAATTTCTAAGGCCCAGCCCTGTTTATGAGAAAGGGGTTATGTCGATGCCTTCAGATAAGTTGGCCTAGTTTGCAGGTCGACCTGCTCAGAGACTCGTCTCCAGCTGTCAAGCAAAGGAACCTTCAGGACGGGTCAGAAGAAGCTTCCAAAATGCCACGAAAATCCAGCTTGTCCATGGGCTTCGCCATCGCCTTAGCCATCCTGACGATTTCTGCCATCGGTGGGATGATCTCTATGATAATCGTTTTTGAAATTGAGAAATCTCAAATAAACATGACAGAGCATCCACCAACAGTACCACCTACAATGGCACCGCTGCCGACGAGTTGGCGTCTACCAAGGAACCTGATTCCTGAAAGGTACGAGATCACCATCCAGGTTGACCTCTACACCAGAATCGTGGAGGAGGTGAACGTAACGACCCCAAACCAGACGCTGCACTTCCATGGAAACTCCACTGTGCACTTCCAGTGTCACCGAGACACAGACGTCATCTTCCTCCACAGCCTTGGGCTGAAGGTTTCCTCTCCGCGCGTAATTAACAAAGACACAAAGGAGGAGATGAAGGCGAAGACCCCCGAGTACTGGACAGATGGTTCTGACTTCTTGGAGATTAAAACGGAAAAATTATTTAGGACCAACGGGAACTACAGTTTATTCCTGGAATTTGAGGGAGAATTATCTGAATATCTTGATGCATTTTATGTAAGCAGATATGCTGAATTTAACACCGAGGCTGAAAATGTAACCATAGAGGAAAGGTAAGTCATTTTAAACAATCTGTATGACACCTTTTAGACTTTTCTGACTGATAAACTATATGGACAGAACAGTAGGAAGTAGAATAAGAAACAAGGGAGAAACAAAAAAATATATATATTTTAAGTGTAGCGCTTTCTGTCATCTAGGCTAGATTTAACGCTTCGGGTT
>JAGKQL010000004.1:24942988-24983997 GCA_018398635.1 Cyprinodon brontotheroides | reverse complement strand
AAATCTGATCTGTAACTTCTATTTAGAAAGCTTTATCCTCTTGTAACTAATCCATTCAAAAGGGCTGGCCCTCAAGTCCTCCAACCAAAAGCCATCTCTGACACTACCTAGAGCTTTACCTAATTTACTGCAAACATCTGGGGTCATTTGTTTCTTGTTTTAACAAGAAAAGGCGGAAAGCTTGTCCTGGCATCTAGAATTTTAAAGTCATAAAACACAAGATAAAGCTCACAGACAGCTTGTGGAATGCGCGGGGCCTCACCATACCTCCTCAAGAACAAAGCTTAAATCTCTCCTAGTAAATAATGTGTTCAAGGATACTCAATGGTATGGTGCTCTAAATCTTACCCATTAATAGTTTTAAATCATTAAAACTTGTTCAAAAATAAGAAATATGTTCAAGGAGAGTATACAATATACCTTTTACACATGCCATAAAGATTAACACTGTATTAAAGACTAAAAATAATCATTTTTCTTTAACAGTTCCCCGTTTGAGGGTCTGAGAACATACAGACCTCACAAATAAAATGATTAAGCCTTCTAATAGAGGAACTAAAAAACTATTTAGTATACTAAAAAACTAAAACATTAGCCCAATTTTATAACAGTCCCTTTTTAAACAGCACCTCCCTAGTTGCACTGCAGGTCATGTGTCTGAAGCTGAACCTCCATAATCTTAAACTTATCAAATGTATCTTGCTGTCCAACAATTTAACACTACCTGATGAACCACAAAATTTTTAACCAGTAAAAAACTAAAACTAAAATACAGCCACTTATCAAACATGAAAATCATAAAACTCAGTTGTGTCAATAGAAGAAAACACACAATAGAAATATCAGCCCAAGTATAAAATTTGGAAAACCAGAGAAAGATATCTCGAAATTCTAAAAATGCTCAGCAGACTTAAAAGACAATACTCGCCACAAAAATTACAATTTGTCAATACAAAACAAATAACAAAAAAAGTTATACATAAAAAAAAAAAAAAATTACAAAACACATTTTTTTTTTTTTTTTTCTTTTTTCACAATTCAAACAAATAAGAAGTTAGAGTTCGCCATATGCTCCCTCTCGATAGTCTTTCAAAAATGAATATGAATTCTTCGGCCAGGAAAACCATCCAAAAAATACGCCAAGAAAAAGAAACTAATGTCTTTGAAGAGTTCTCAAGCAAAAAAAACACGCAATCAAAAAAGAAGATAAGTTAACGATGATCTTGTAGCTGATCCTTCACGCGTTCCTCCCGGGTTGTAAACCTCAGGGTTTTCACCTGAGTGTCCGCTGTTCACGAAAAATGGAGTATTATGCCAATTTAACAGGAGAGTTTAAGGAGAGGGTGCAATCTCCTTTTTCCTCAATGGAAGGACACCGAACAGGATTATTGTGCCTGCCCCGGCCTTAAGCCTTGTAATTCAGGAAAATGAAGTGGTTTTTAAGCAGATCTCTGCCCTGGAAATGCAGATCCTCCTCCGCTGCCAGGATGTGCCTGTGACACCTCGATCGCAGGTTGAGACTGTAGATTCTCCTGTATACTCTGTAGTGTGCCGTGGCTCCTCAGCTGACTCCAATGGAACCATTGTGTCTCCTTTCCTTTGCAGACGGACAGCATGAGATGTCCTTCTTCCTCATCGGTATGGTCTGGCTGGGCGAGGTTCAGACCACTTTCTTTTGATGACCATCAGGCACCCCAGGCCCATTTCCCCGAACTGATCCTGAGCCTGGGACGTTCCTGTGTCGTCTGGTATTTTTGTAAATTCTATGCTGCCAGACCTGTAACTCATTGAAGAAATCTTTATGAGATAAATGTGCAAAGCTTTACCTTTCCATCCTGAATGTGCGGGTGTATGGTCCCGGAAACATCCGCCCTGTCTGAGCTCATATGGGGAGAACCCTGTTGATTGCTTTTTCACGATTGATCCTACACTTTATGACAGCTTCACTGTCTTCCCTTTGTATTATAAATCTACTACTTTGAGCTGTATTTTAACAATCCTTTGACCCTCTTTTTATATAGGGCCTACATGTTTCTGAAAAGTTTCCTATCATGTTGAACCCAAAAACTTAACTGTATTTTTGAAGCAGTTCCACAATTGTTAATTTGTAAATCTCAATTTAGACCAATTTACCTTCAATCATCATATTTTCTATTTTTTAAACCTTAAAAATGATCAGCCTGTTTTTTTACATAAGTATAGTTAACCTTGTCACTAAATATCAAAAAATGACCTACTTTTATTCCAATCATAGTTTTAAATCCCAAAAATTTCAACTATTTTTACCTTTGATCCATTTATTCATTTGAAAACCTATTTATAACATATTTAATTGAATAATGTATTACCCTTTTTTATGTTGTTTATCAATTATCAATGCCTTTTTCAGTTTTGGAGAGAGATTCGACATACAGCTAAATTTATTAAATGATGTAAATCTTTAGTTTAGACCTCCTGATGTCTTAGTTAAATAAACTTATTTTAAAACATATGAATAGAGATGCAACAATCCAACAATCACCTTCCTTAGTTTTCTAAGAAACACTATTTTATGTAAATTTTTGATAGACAATATTTTGTTTAGTATATTCAATTTATAAATTTTACTCTATTTCATATCCAAATAGTTAGCTCATATTTAATGCTTCTAATGACAACCTAAAAAACATTTTAATGTATTTTGATTTAACTTCAACAACCTCTTTTTCCGAAAAGTAAAAGAGATCCAAACTAAAAATTTGCTTTATCAGATCAATTCCATCTATAAAACTCTCTGTTTTCTATAACAGAACAAATGTTCTGTCATAGAATACAATAAAAAATCCTATACAACTCATTGAGATGAAATCCGCCATCACCACTAACCTTAGCCTCATGTAACACAGTTGGATGCAATTCAAACATGGTGTCCCAGATGCTGTTACAATCTGCACACCTCAATCAAAGAATTCTAATGTTTGATTAAATTTATGAAATCAACACAGAACTTGGTGTCATTTGCTCAGTAAGCTCCATAGACACCCATCAATCCATTTTTTAACACCTTTTTTAATTTCAAATTCCATTTAAATTTAAATTTAGTTTTACTGAATGGTAGCCACTGTACTATGTAAATAAAATTTAGATCATCTTCCTTAGTAGATGAAGCTGCAACACACAATGCAATTCAGCTATAGTTAAAAAAAAATGTAATTGTATCGCTAGTCCCTGCCCATTCTTTGCAGGCAGGACAGGAAAAAGACACACTAGCATTTTGTGAGACAAACAGAGTGAACCATGGAGGAATGCAGTGTCAGAACAGTTGGTGCACACCAACCCCAAACTGCATTGTAAAAACCTCTGACCCCAGGAAATGGGGTGTCCTCAACACTTAGAATTACACTGCAGGGCTGCAGGACATGAAGACAGCAGAGCCTCAGTGCTATATATCTACAAAATAAAGAAGAGAACAATGGCATCACACACTACAAGGGTAAAGAACTTTATTCACCACTGCAAAATTTGTGTTTGGCACCCATTTAGATCTCAAACCTGCAGACTGAAGGGAACCCAGGGAGTGGGCTTTGGCTGTAGTCACATGATCAGAGGTGAGAATCGGGATCAAACAGCAAAAGGGATACCACAACAGGACCACCGCTGGCGACTTACCATGCCCAATTCTTTATCTGCTGAATCAGAAGGTGTCCAGAATAGCAGTCATTCCTGCGGTGCAAAACATCTGGATACAGAGTCTTTTGATGAACTTTGGTCAGCCTTTAGGTGATGCGACAAAGCAGGACATAAAGAAACCAGCAGACCAGTCATCTACTGGAAACCCCGTCTGGGGTTTGGACAAAGGCTATGATCTTTGTGGTCCCGACTCACTGCTGATTCCCAGCCATAGAAGACTCCCACAGATAGCGGCTTGAGTCCTTTGTTTCAGCCAGGCATGAAAGCAACAGTCAAAAGACATCTGTTGCCAAGTCCTGTGAGCAGCACTTTTTGCAGCGTCATTTTGTACAGCAGGAGAACAGTTAAGCTGTGCTGACCGCCGTGTCGCTCAACTGGCGTTTGGCTTTCATACAGCAGTCCAGCAGAAGATGGGCCCTAGTGCAGCATCATCATGTCTTTGTTGTTCAACAACAGCGGCCTGATGCGGTAATCAAGAAAGATCCTTTCAAATACATCTTCCCCATGATCTCTGAGCTTAAAAAGACCCTTCCCCAAGATTGCCATCAAGTCAGAAGGAAGGGGAGAACTGCCAGAAAAATAATACAAAGTAATTAAAAGCAAAACTTATATTTGCCACATTTTGTTACTTTCACTACTATAAATAAAATTTATCTTGTGATGCATCCTCCCGTGTGGCTCTAGATTTGTTGTTGTTACTTAGCACAAGCGGCCAACTGCCCCAAATCTGAACTGCAAAAAGAATAAACATAAGAAATTTGTTAAAATAGTTACGCGATCAGATGTGCCAAATTAAGAAAATAATGACACTTACTGTTCCAAAATCAATAAATGTCAATACCTCGATGACATTCACTCTGCTTGTTACTTGGAAAAATATCAACTACAAATTCTAAAATCCACAACCCTCACAAAGTCATTAAAGGTAGAATAAGCTATATAAAATCTCTAGTACTGTTGATACCAATAAAGAGTTCAATGATTGAATTGCACTTTAATCAAATAGTTATGAGGAGCTACATATTTGTTCTACTAGTACCCAAACATCCTTTATCATTTGTCACGCTTCAGAGACAAGAGTCCTATTTTGGAATTTCAGAAATTATTTTACATTTTATTTACGAGATTTCATGGCAGTTTTTAACTACATTTTTCCTCCAACAAAGAATTACACCCCAGCCTATATAATCAAAGTCAGCAGTGATGCGAAATCTATCAATAATTTTAAATGTAAATAGACATGGCATAGATGTTGGCCCAGAAGCGGATTCAATTTGAGATGATCAAAAATCTAATTTAGTAGAAGCTTCTATATCCATACATCATATTTTAGCAAAACAGGAAGGCCATATGACTCTACATTAAAAGAAATCCATAATTCACTATTGTTGAATGAAAAAATCAAAATTATTGATTAACTAATTTACCATTAACCATATCCAAAAATTTACCAGGAATTAGGGTCTACTTCTCCTTCTCCCCCTGTTGATATAATAAAATTATCATTTTGAAAACAATTTGGAATCTATGTCACTGTTATATAATAATTAGCTGAAAAACCAAAATATCATAATAAGATGTTCCACCATTTCTCCAAATCTTCCATCTAGTATTCAAACTAGACTGAGATTATGTAAATTTCAAAGTTCCATCTGTAATATCTTATCTTTGTAACATCCCCCTGTGTTTTCTTATTTCCAAAAGAAAAACAATTTAGAGGTGGAAAAACAAAAATGGAAGAACTTTCCCCCATTATGCTTCAAAATTTCAACATGCTCCGATCAGATTACCCATAAAAAATATAAACCAAGTTTATTTAGTTAGAATTTAGGTTGAGTTCTGTTTAGTGTTGTTAGGTCAAAGTGGATGAACACAGTTTCCACCTAACGTAGCCATTTATCTGCGCTTTAAACCAAGGCTGGAATTTCTCGTTTCATGTTAATTTCACTGCACAAGCAGGGTGATTCAAGCTTTAAACAGATTGTGACACCAAAATATGTAATCGTCATTACCTTAAAATTGTCACGTAAAGCAGTAATAAAAACATATTTATGAAACAAAACCTTCACTGTCCCCAAATAGTTTAAAATAAGAAAAATATCACACAGCTACACACTAAACTGAGGTCATATTTACACAGAGCATCCTAAAACCCATCAAAGGCCATCTGCCTCCACATTCACTCTCATTCACACTCAAGCAGACTCATCAACACCCCATTGTAAGAAAGATGCAGGATGTTACCCCAGATTTCAAACCAAAATTCGTCCTGTGAAAGTCTTAAACACAATTATTATAACAAGCATGGTTTGAAAAAAAAAAAAATAAAAAATTATCCAATAGTTCTAATATTGTTCAGTTTTGAGTGAACCTTTTTTTAAAAAACTCCATATTATACACACAACCGTATTTCATGATAGCCCACTGTTATTAAATGGCTACCTAGACCCCCTGTAGGAAAACCCAAAAACCGTTCATGTGGTCATGTAATATGCAAAATGGGCTGCACACGAAGATCGTCCTACAAGAAACAAAGTCATTCATTAGTGTTTCAACATGTCCCACATTAACAGTGTAGAAAACACTGTTAAGCAGAAAAACATCCATATGTTCTCATTTTTGTTCTCTTGTTACAATCAGTGAGGGTGTTCCATCCTGTCAGGAAACCTAGAAATTGAAGTGATTGTCAATGTTACAATATTATATAAAAAACAATTGGATCATTCCAGTGCTCCAGCCTGGAACTGATGCCACACATTTCTCCCGCTGAGAAAGTAAAAACATCTGTAAATCTGTTATTTTGTACTTTTCATTTCAACACAAAACACAGTCCTAAAAGCAATTCACATCAAAATCCAAGAATCCTGAAAGCGTGAGCTGGAAATAGCACAGAACTGAAGCACTCCCAAAATGCAAATAAGGGGGGTCAATCAGTCCCCCTGCTGTGAAACAAAACTTGTAACCAAAACGGAGACACCTCTGTCCCACAGAAGCACATTTTAACAGAAAGTTAGTAATACAACATCCAGCAAAAATATTTAACAATATTTCATGTAACACAATCTTGAAACACAAATCACTTCACGCACAATCTCAGCACAATTGTAGCCACAGCTGCCCCTGGGGCACAGACAGACGAATAGACAGCAGCGCGTGGTGGAATAGACAGCAGGCGTACAGTATAACGGGGGAAGACAGACACACAGCCATAAATCAACCCGCAGCCAAGCACGCACACAAACACTAAGAAACATACAAAACACAGAAACACAGACAACGTTGTAGTTCAGTCAAGAAAAGACAGAAAAGAAAAGAAAATGTCAGGTGCCGGCTAAAAGAATGTATGACGCATCTTTTAATTTTCCAATTTCACTTTTACAAATCCCTTTTATTCTCATTTCAACTTCTCAGTCCTTCAAGGTGATTCAACCTGCTATCAGTCCTTTAAGGTGATTCAACCTGCTAAATTAATTATTCTCAGTCCATTATGCTCTTTAGCAACTCGCTTCAGGGTGCCAGAGAAAGCGTGATCCTGTAACAGACTTCTACTTAGTCCTTTATCCTTTTCTTTCAACGAGTGATACAACTCGGTCCAATTAACCTGCTATTAGTCCTTATTCCATGAGTGATACAACTCGATCCAATTAACCCAAATAATTATAAGTCCACTGGAGATGAGTCGAAATCTCCGGGCTGATACAAGCCCCTGCTAATTAATACACAGACCACCCGAAATTCTTTTTTAGAGGCACAGGCATGGTTCCTCAGGGTTAAAGAATAAATTAATCTTTATTAATTAATCAATTAATTAATTAATCAATCAATAAAACCTTCTTTTAAAAAACCCAGCTTAAGTCAGAGTTAACGTAAAGGCTCTGTTTGAACTAGCCACAGTTCCCTGTAATGTGTATTTATTCAAATCCTTAAACAACCGACTCTTTTAGGAGGGATTCTATCTACCTCTGCAGCTTCTGAATTCTGTGAGGCCGCACACAGCAAATCAGCCCCGGTCCGACCACACGGCGCTTCAGACAACTAAAAAATAATCAAATACTGTCTTACCACACCGAAGCGTCGGGCCGAAACGGATCAATCAGGACCAAACAGCCGCCCGCCGAGACTCCAGAACCGGCACGAGCCCCCAATTGTAAAGGAAGAAAATATTCTAACATAGTTAACTTTGGAAAAAGGTTGGCTTTTCATTCTTCCCTTCCCCAGGTCCACTCGGCGAGCTGCGTGTGGTCACAGTGAAAACCAGCAAGGCGTGTTGACGTCACAGAATTACAGAGTTTAATCCAATATAAGACAATGCATACACTTAGAAATAAGACAATGCACAAACCTACACCAGAAACTGCAGAACAACAGAGACATACATTCCATTACCTGACATAGGAGGAAAGAAAGCAAAGACGTACAAGACATCTTTGGAGAGTTTGCAAGAGCAAAATCTGATCTGTAACTTCTATTTAGAAAGCTTTATCCTCTTGTATCTAATCCATTCAAAAAGGGCTGGCCCTCGGTCCTCCAACCAAAAGCCATCTCTGACACTGCCTAGAGCTTCCCCTTATTTACTGCAAACATCTGGGGTCATTTGCTTCTTTGTTTTAACAAGAAAAGGCGGAAAGCTTGTCCTGGCATCTAGAATTCTTAAAGTCATAAAACACAAGATAAGCTCTCACAGACAGCTTGTGGAATGCGGGGGGCCTCACCAGTTTTCACAGCATCCCTGGTTGTTTATTCTGGAAGACTTTTGACCTTCTGTAAACTTAGCAGAAATCTCTCCTGCAGGCTAATCTGGTTCAAGGAGATACTCATTCTATGGTGGTGCTCTAAATACTTACCCATTAGTAGTTTTAAATCATTAACACAGCCTTGTTCAAAATTAAGAAATATGTTCACAAGGTATCCAACTGAAAACTTAATTTCAAGTATACAACATACCTTTTACACATGCCATAAGATTAATAACAGGCGAGCTCAACATCTACAAAACAAAAGATTTGTTGATAGCAGCACGACTGATATTTCTCTCAGGTTGAGTCACAGCCAAGCCAGGAACAGACCAGATGAAGCTTCTTTGAAAGAAGCAGATTGGAAACCATAGCATTAGAGATTGAACTAACAGAGTCTGCAGAGTGGGAGAATAGAGATGAGATATGAAGCAGAATAAGGTAAGCCACAAAAGAATACCTGACCCATAGCTTTGCTATGGCTGCTTTCTTTGCTGATGTTTTTCTCTTTATTTTAGATGCTGTTAGTTTATTTACTATTAGTGCGATAAAATATTAAGTTTTTAAACCACAAAAATTTTCCATTTACTTTTCACAGCTGAGTTTGATCACCTGTTAATTTAAAACATCTGGCGTGTTTTGCCACAGTGAGAAGTTCTGGGAATGGGCAAGAAATGCTTGGCGCGATTTAAATAACTCTCATTACACCATGCTCTGTTAATGCTGGATTTTGCAAGTGTCACGCAAATGTCAGCACACTGACAGGGTAAATCACGTTATTTATTAATCTAAACTATACAGGCAAACAGTTGGGAATGATTTGCAGCAAGAGATTACCTGCTTTTACACATAAAAAACATAACTTGAATAGTGTTTTAAAGATTTAATGGGTATTCTACACTGTTAGAGCAAACCTGAGAGTTTAACCGAGATGCGTTTCATTTTAAATAAGGTGACCCAGAAAAATTAGTATTTCGGGACATATCAAAAATACATTTCCCGTCCTGTCCCAGGCGTCCGGGTTTTGAAAGTGAGAAATGTCCCTGATTTTACTTTCTGCGCCACCGGCCAGCTCCGTTATGGCGTAATCGAGCGCGTGGGTACCGAGGGCGGCCCATTCTTAATCAGAGGCTCTGTTCGAAAACCTGTGGCTGCATCCTCTCCAAGGGCCTTTGATCTACCACAGACTGGATCCTTCCAAGTCCTTGAAAATAAGGAGGCCGGCGGAAGAGTTTTGTCTGTAAATCGAACAGGTCCTCTCCCTTCTCGGGCGGGTTTACAGTATGCTCTGTTAACCGCAACGTGAAAGGATGCGACACTGATGCAGGAAAAGCATGAATAGGGCTTTCGAAACTATTTTGTTTACATTTATTTATTTTTAAAAAGTTAAAGTGTGAAAAAAGACTACACCTCACAAGAATCCACAGAGGGAATAAAAGGTTCCAAACCACCGGGAGCAGGAACAAATAAAAATCAAATGTAATGATAGAAACCTTAGTCAGTTTGGCCAACCTGCTTTCGCTGTCATTCTGCACATCTCTGATGTTGCTGCTATTTTCAAATATCCATTACTGTAAAAATGTCCCATAGCTGCATATTGGTTATTAATTCCTCCAGTTTTATATTGTTAAAACACTTTACAGTATTTTATTTTTTATATTTTAACTCTTCCCTATTATGTTATTCTTATACATTTTCTAAGGTCCTCATTTGTGTGACCATTTTCAATAATCTTTCTGCTGCTGTAAATTTGCCCATTGTGGGACAATAAAGGGATTTTCTATACTATAAAAGGGTTAGAAATATATAAGTAAATCTAAACAATGTATCTACAAAATATATCTGCAAAATCTCTGATATTCAACAACAAAAAATACTTAGTTAAGCATATTGTGCAAACAACAATAAAAAAATTAAACTCCTATCAGATTTATAGTTCCCACTCTGCAGATCTATTAGAATCTGTCCTTAAATTCCAGCCAAACCCATTTACATTTACACAGTAACAGATAAAAACCTTTAGATAAATCAAACATTACCGCCACATATCTGACTCAATAACCATTAAAACAACTATTTTCATTCATTTCAGACGGAACTATTCACAGAGTTGTATTATATTAAACTGAACTTCCAATTTTCACCTTTTCCCACTGTTCTGCGCCAAGTAACATTTCCTCTGATCACGGAGCAAATCCTGATGATGAGACATTTGTTCTTTCAATCACCCCCCAAATGAAAATATGGTCACCCTATTTTTAAAAGAAGAGCTTGACAGTAAACACACAGTCGGGTGGCAGATTGGCCTGGTTTCAGGCAGGTGGCTTTATCTCAAAATCCTCAAAAAAAAAGTCTAATTAAAGAAAAAAGGACCACGCCATGACAAAATATATTACCGTAGGCTTACCTTGGCTTTAAGTATTTTAAACATTCTTCATAACAGTATCAGTATAATAAAATGTCCTGCATGTCTGTGGAGGAGGTTTTTTGAGAGTAATTACTAAGACTGATAAAGTAAATAGTTCTACTTAAACAAGGGTTTTTCAATCAGAGAACTAAAGTGTTTTTCTGCCTTTATTATTCAGCATCCACCCAAATCTGCGCTCCACTATCTACTGCCAAGCTGTGGCTGCCGGTGAGCAGAAAGAGTGGGAGTTTGCCTTTGAGAAGTTTCAGGATTCCTTTGACAGCTCAGAGAGAGAGCAGCTGAGAAGAGCTCTTTCCTGCACCAAGCAGACCTGGCTTCTCAGCAGGTGATGTCAATTCAGAGCTACTCTCATAACAGATCCGCTCGTATTCCAGTGAATCCTAGTCATACCAGTTACTGTTAAGCGTACATTGAGTCAGGACCTTCCTTATCTTTTTGTATTTTCTATGCTTCATTTTCTATATGTCTGCTTCTGTGTCTTCTTAGAACCCTTAGTTTAACCTCAGCATGGCATCACACTGAGCCTGGTTCCTGCTGGAGGTTTCTTCCTGTTAAAGGGAGTTTTTCCTCCCAGTGTCGCTATTAGCATGCTTAGTCAATTAGTCAATGCAATTGAGCTGGTTTTTCCCTATGCATAGAAAACTTTGTATCAATTTCACTGCTTATGATCTGGTTGAACTGTAAGGTGCCTTGAGATGACATTGTGAATTTGGCGCTATATAAATAAACTGAATTGAATTGTATTGAATTATCTTACAGATACTTGGATTACACTTTGGACCCTGACAAGATACGTCTGATGGAAGCCACCTCTATCATTATTGACATAGCGCAAAACGCAGAGGGACAAGCGCTGGCCTGGGACTTCATGAGAGCCCACTGGAATTATTTCAGTCAGGGGTAGGTTGATCCCAGGATGTGAGTGTCTGAATGGCTCGTTTTATGAATAACTACACAAAATAAATGGCAAAAACTAAATTGTTAAAAAGGTTTTGTTAATAAAAATAGCTCATCATTAAAAGTTAAATATTCAATAAACCCTGGATAACTAAAATGATATAAAGAATATAACCGGGGTTTACTTTGTGTACACATCCGCCACACAGTAACATAATAGCAGGAAAATCTCTGGTTTAAACAGATCACTTTAGTAAGAAACTAAAACAAAACTGTTTACAGTTGTTTAATTTGCAAACAAATACAAAATTACCTTTTAAAGTTGGACAGTTTCTTCTAGTCTATTATTATCAATCTGTACAGAATAATATAGCCATTTGCTTGTGTCGTGGAATGTCCTCCCAACGACTTAAAAATGTATGTTAAGTCTTGTAAAAATTCAAAGTTCTTAAAAAGTAGTTGAAAAGTCTTCAAACAATGATCAAAAATCAGGCAGAAGCAGATGGGTCACGGTCCAGAGTGGTTTATTGCAACAACACAAGTCCACCACATGAGATGTTCACCGGTCAACATCTAACTTTCATACAGAAACAGTCCTGCTTATATTCACTCCTGGAGCTCGGGGCTCCTCCCCAAGCTCCTCCTATTTTGCATATTCTTAGGCACTATTTTCCACGGGAATTTCCAATTTCTTTTAACTTACCGGTGGAAAACCCACCTCAAAGCATATTTTTTATATATTTTAATCAAGGCCTTTCTCTGATCTATCAAAGCCTTTTCTTTTGCAGGTCATGGTGACATCCCTTTGCAGGTCATGGTGACATATATTACAGTTACATAAAAAACTCAGCACTCAGCATAACCTTGATCATCAATATGTCAAAACAACGTTTCATCCAGTATAACTTATGTTTCATAACATTTCATTAAAACATTCAGCATAACTTTGATGCTCAAAATTTCATTAAAACATTACTTTGTTGTTGACCATCACACAGCGCGGTATAGCTTTGTTGTACAACTTTGATATGAAAACACAATATATCACACTTTAGCACAGCTTTGTTGTTGAACCTTGATATGTCAAAATAATCCATTCTCAATGCGTATTACTCATCAACAGGCCTCATCTTTGGGCTCTCTACACTGCAACCTCACAGCATCTAAGCCTTGGATTCTTTCCAACACCTCTCTTTATCCCTTCCAACGCCTCTCTTTGTCCCTTCTAATCTTATCTCAAACTTCAAACAGCCACCTGCAGATGGCCATACACATATTGCTTTACTTTTATTCGGAGCACACTCTTTGGCCTTTATAACATACATGTATTTATTGTGAAACATTTATCCACTATATTCTATTCAAAGTGCAGTATTTAATTCACTACATTTCCCCCTGTGATCCTGAAAAGGATCACAAAGTGAATCTACAGGTGATTGTCAAAGTGAAATACTATAAATGTGAAGTTTCAAGAGTAACTGGTGATTATACGTATTTGCACACCAAAACTAAGAGTGAGACTAGAACACACCATCTACTAATAGTGAATGATATAAGATGATATGATTTCATGATAAAATGTAATAAAACGAAAAATGTCTTAAAAGAAGGAGGGACCCCCCCCCCCCCCCCCCCCCCTTGGCACACTTATGAGGACCTTTCCTCTTTTTTTTTTTTATGATTTATTTATGGAATTTTGGGTATTACAGATACATATTACACCTTATCCATGAAGTGAAATTAATACAAAGATTAATTGTGTGAAACAAGGTACTAACAATTAAACGGTTTACCCCCAACTCTCACCTTCCGACCCCTACCCTCCCTTACAGAACAGCCTATGAAATGGGGTATAATGGGTTTTGATACAGGAAATCTCGATAGTGAAAATGTTATATAGGCCATACATGGCTTCACATACCAGTACATAGGCAGACAGCACCCAACTGCAAGCCAAGCATGCTCATTGTTCACAAGGTGAAAATTAAATATCACAAAAACAATTCCCATTAAGTGATAATAATAATTATATATATATAAAATAAAAAAATTAATAAAAATAAATAAATAAATAAATAAGTGGGAAAAAAAAGAAAAAAAAATTATATATATATATATATATATATATCCATCCATCCATCCGTCCGTCCGTCCATCCGTCCATATTTCTCCCTTTCTCTATATAGGGGGGAAGTATAACCAGTTATCTAGCCATCAGGGTCAACGTCTATATGGAGAGACCTGACATGATCGAGGAAGGGTTGCCAAATTTTATGAAATTTCCATTCTGAAGAACGAAGGGTGTATTTAATTTTCTCTAATCTCATAAAAAAAAGTGCATCCTTAATCCATTGTGAGTGAGAAGGGGGAGAAGGGCCTTTCCACCGCAGGAGAATGGCACGTCTTGCTAGCAGTGTGAGAAAGGCAACAAACTCAGCAAAATAGGATGGCAGTGAGAGGCCAATGGGTAGGACACCAAACAGGGCGAGTAAGGGTGAAGGTTGGATGTTGGCAGACGTGATAGCTGAGAGGGAGTCAAAGATGCGTGCCCAGAAAGGAGCAAGGGAGGGGCAAGACCAGAACATGTGACTGAGATTGGCTGGTTCTTGGTGGCATTTATCACAGTTTGGGTCAATGTCAGGGTGGATCCGAGCAAGCTTACTTTTAGACCAGTGTACTCTGTGAATCACTTTGCACTGTAAAATTCCCTGGCGAGCACAGACAGATGAGGAGTGGACCCAATGCAGGGCATGCTCCCAGGCAGCAGGACCTATCTCTTCACCAAGCTCTGCAGTCCAAGCATTGCGTAAAGCATCAGAGGTTATTGTCTGAGTTTTGAGAAGAGTATTGTACAATGTTGAAATAGAACCTTTGAGGATGGGGTTAACACAAAGTATGGTATCAGTGAGAGTAGAGGATGGAAGGGCAGGGAAGCAGGGAAAATGCCTGCGAACAAAATCTCTGACTTGCAAGTATCTAAAGAGGTGACTGGGCTGCAAATTGAAAATCTGAGTTAGCTGGCTAAAGGAAGCAAATATGCCACTAATATAAAGCTGTTTTATTGACACAATACCTAGGTCTTTCCAGATCAGAAAAGCCTTGTCCATAACTGATGGAGTAAACAGAGGGTTGGAATGAATTGGGGCTGAGACGGGTATATCCTGTAGCCTAAAGTGGCGCCTGAACTGATTCCAGATTCTAAGGCAGTTTTTCACTACAACGCTACTAGAGTGTGCAGTTGACGATAAAGTTAGGGGGAGGCACAACAGAGACATCAGGGAACAGGGACTACATGAGGCTTCTTCAATCTGCAGCCATGGTGGCGACTGGCTGTTAGTGTGGCACCAGTGTAGTAGTGTTCTAATGTTTGCAGCCCAATAGTAGAGCAAAAAATTGGGTAGAGCTAAGCCGCCCAAATTTTTAGGTTTTTGTAGAATTTATTTTTTGAGTCTAGGGGTGTGTTTGTTCCAAATAAATTGTGAGATTAAGCTATCAAGAGAATGGAAAAAGGATTTAGGGAGGAAAATAGGTACGCACTGGAAAATATATAAGAACTTGGGCAACACATTCATTTTAATACAATTTATCCGACCAGCAAGAGATAGAGGCAAGAGTGACCACCGGTGGACGTCTCGGGATAGCCTGGCTAAAAGAGGGGAAAAGTTACATTTAAATAGGTCTGAACAGTTTTTTGTCACACAGACCCCCAAATATTTAAAGTGCTCCAGAGACACTCTAAATGTTAACTTTGAGAGGGGGTAGGCTAAGGCCGCCGAATTAACTGGCATAAGTTCGCTATTATGCAGATTTAATTTATAACCTGAAATATGCACAAAGTCTTTCAACACAGTTAGCACAAGGGGAATAGATTGGTCTGGACAGGAGAGAAAAACCAGGAGGTCATCAGCGTACAAGGATACCTTATGTTCTATGCCACCCCTTGAAATGCCCTGCATCTGACTGGACCTGAGGGCTACAGCTAGAGGTTCAATGGCAATGGCGAACAGTAACGGAGAGAGTGGGCAACCCTGACGGGTACCACGATAGAGGGAGATATAGTCAGAAAAGTAATTATTTGTACGTACACATGCAAGAGGGGATGTATATAAAAGCCTAACCCATGATATAAACGTACTGCCAAAACCAAATCGTTTTAATGTGTAGAACAGATAGGGCCACTCTACACGGTCAAATGCCTTTTCGGCATCCATTGAAATGACCAGCTCAGGTTTGTCAGAGGTTACGGGTGAATACAGAATGTCGAACAGTCGTCTGATATTATGAAAGGAATGTCTGTTTTTTACAAAACCTGTTTGGTCTGCGGCGATGATATTTGGAAGGACACGCTCCAGACGCCCAGCCAGCATTTTAGCCAGTATTTTGACGTCCGCACAGAGCAGAGAGATGGGGCGATAATTACTGCAGGATAGGGGGTCTTTATCCTTTTTCAATATAAGAGAGATCGTAGCCTGACGTAATGTGAGAGGTAGCAAGCCATTTTTCAGCGATTCATTAAACATGTTAAGTAGCAGTGGGGACAGTACGTCCGCAAATGTTTTATAAAATTCGGCAGGGAAGCCATCAGGGCCAGGGCATTTCCCATTTTGCATACACATTAAGGCACTCCTAAGTTCATTTATTGTAAATGGTGTGTCCAGGCTAGATGCCTCGTCCGGGTTGATGGAAGGAATATCTAAAGAATTAAAAAAGTGTTCATATTGTGTTTCATTATTTAGGCACTCAGAAGAATATAATGAAGCATAAAAATCTCTAAACTGATTATTAATGGATTGAGGGTCAATAGTTGTTCCAGTGTTTGTATTAATCTGGTTGATGTGCCTTGATGAGGAGGACTGCCGAATTTGGTGAGCAAGCAGTTTGCCTGGTTTATCTCCAAACTCATAATAATTATGACGTGTTTTTAAAATGGACTCTGCCGTTTCATTGGAGGCCAGAATGTCATATTCTGCCTTCTTTGTGAGTAGTTCTTTGTAATCATCAGCATCGGGTGTGTCCACACATTTTGACTGCAGCTCTGCTATACTGTTGGAGAGAGAGACATATCTTTCCCTAGCAATCTTTTTCTGATAGGCAGAGTAAGATATTATTTCACCTCTTAAGTAAGCTTTACATGACTCCCATATAGCACCTGCAGACACATCTGGGCTGACATTAGTAGATATAAAAAGATCAATACGACTATTAATTGTGCTAATAAAGTTGGTGTCAGAGAGTAACAACGAATTAAAACGCCAGGGAGATCGGGAGAGAGACCTGCCTGGGAAGGACACATCCAAAACAACAGTTGCGTGGTCCGAAATTACAATGGGATTGTAGAAATGCGACGTGACAGAGGAGAGGAGCTTATTATCAATGAGAAAGAAATCTATTCGTGAGAACGTGCCATGGACAGGAGAGAAGAATGAGAATTGCTTGGTGTTAGGGTTAAAAAAGCGCCAGGCGTCAGAGACGGCGTACTGTTCCATGAATAGCTGGATAGTTTTAGATGACTTAGATGGAATACAAGGTTTATTAGATGAGCGATCAAGCAAGGGGTCAAGACAACAGTTGAAGTCACCGCCAAGGATAAGCTGGTGAGAGTTTAGGTCAGGGATAGAGAAAAAAAATTTCTTGAAAAAATTCTCATTATCCCAGTTTGGGCCATAAACATTTGCCAACACTAGGTTATTGGCTCCAATTCTACCTGTAACAATTACAAAACGCCCGTTAGGGTCTGAAATGACAGTGGACAGTGAGAAGGGGATTGATTTATGAATCAGAATTGCCACCCCCCGTGCCTTGCTTGAAAATGAGGAGTGATAAAGTTGGCCGACCCAGCCTCTGTGAAGTTTAACGTGATCTGATGGCAAGAGGTGAGTCTCTTGTAAAAACGCTATTTTAGTGTTAAGGGTTTTGAGATGGTTAATCACTTTGTTACGCTTAACAGGAGAGTTCAGGCCCTTAACATTCCAACTAGTAAATCTAACAGCACCCCTTGGTGCAGATAAGGAGACTATACTAGCCATCACCTAATGTGATTAATCGCATGAGTGAAAATGTAGCTTCTATGAATGTCCCCGCCATGTCCCGTCCACAACTAAGTACAGAGAGAGGAAATAAAGCACCTGACTGAGTCCAACTCTGTGGATGGCAGTAGCATATAAATAATAAAAAAAACCACGAATAAAACGCACAATTAGAGAAAAATTACAAAACAGTGACAAAAACACCCCCCCACCCAGCCCCCCCTCACCCCCAACCCCAAACCCCCTACCCGCTGCCGCAAAAAACAGCAGCAGCGTTGAACTCACTGATTCATTGATCAGCATACTTTGTTACTTCCACCAATCTATTACACTGATTCCACGACCTAATCAGTGAAAACAATGCATCTGAAAAACCTCAATGAAAAACATAGACTACTGTAGTAAGCAAGTGCCAATATTATTTTGAACGCTATTGAAAACCTGTTGACAATATGATTAAACAGTGAAACATGAACGTGTTACCGTCGGATACTGCAGATAGCATCTTGAAAAGTGTCTGCAAGTTAACCCAGTTCGCTAGCGTCACGCTTAACTGCGGCCAACGTTGGAACAACAATCCAGAGGACATGACCAAACTGAAAAGAGCGCATCTCGCCTAGACGCGCATTAAAGTCCATAACGGCACCAATTAGTTTGCATAGGTTGGATACATGGATTCACTGGCTTACGATTTTCGGTCCAAGTCCTGGATAAACTTGTTAGCCTCCGGAACCGACCGGATCCATGTCTTCTCGCCGCTGGGGAGGGTGATACGGAGCTTGGCTGGATACAGGAGAGCCGGTTTGAACCCGCGTCTGTAAAGTTCCGACATAGAGTTTTTATACTCGGCTCGTTGCTTCAGTACGTCGGGGCTGTAGTCTTCGTAGAGTCGAATCTTGTGCTCTTTGTAGAACAGATCACCTCGTCTGCGAGCTTCCCGGACGAGTAGGTCTTTCACCTGGAAGCGA
Source organism: Cyprinodon brontotheroides (assembly GCA_018398635.1). Lineage (NCBI taxonomy): Eukaryota > Metazoa > Chordata > Actinopteri > Cyprinodontiformes > Cyprinodontidae > Cyprinodon > Cyprinodon brontotheroides. Next base: position 24,965,276 of record JAGKQL010000004.1, on the reverse strand, counting down.
TGGAGGCGTATGATGACGGGCCGCGGCTTATCTCCTGCGGCAGGCTTGGGAGCGAGGCTCCGGTGGGCCCGGTCGAGCTCAGGGGGTGAAGAGAGGACTTCGGAGCCAAAGACATCCACAAGTAGTTGGGAAAAGAACGTGGTTGGTCGAGGTCCCTCCAGCGACTCAGGTAGGCCAATAATCCTGATGTTTTGGCGCCTGCTGCGTCCCTCCAGGTCGGCTAGCTTCGTTCTGAGCGACATGCCGTAGGGTCGGAGGGCTGTCGGAGGGCTTGCGCAAGCTCAGTGGTTCCCAAAGATTTTCTTCTTCAGCCCCCCTTGATTGATGGCAATGTGGTACCACGCCCCCCAACCAACCCCATCCTTGTAAAAGCAGCAGCAACTTCCGGGCATTAACACACATCGTTTCCACCCTGTGACACAATAAAATCTTTATACACAGGTTTACGCTTCAAAACCTAATTGAAGTTTATTTCACACTTCAGGTTGCAAACAAAACTGGGAACTAATAAATCATCTTTACTTTTATAAAAGTGGGAAACACTTTGTGTAATCTGTATTTTTTTTCATAGTAGTTCTGAGTAATGTAGATTTAGAAGAGGATTCTTTTGTTGTCTGTATTATTTTTAAAACATATTTCTTTTTTTTTTTTTATTTGCTGTGTAAATAATATTTAACTTCTTGCTATAATCTATACATTAAAAAAGCCTCTGTGCAAAATGGAGTGAAAACATTGAACAGATTCCCCGGAGAGTTTTTTCTTTGTACTTTTAATCCTATCCCCATCTTTCAGTGGCTGTAGTGAGCCCTGCTTTTTGCCAGTAGATCTCTCTCAACCCAAGGCTGCACAACTGTCCATTATGCTCTGTCAGTAAGCTGTTTTTTTTTTTTTTTTTTCTTCATTCATCCATACCGCTTTCCGCGCCCCCCCTGCAATGGTATATATTGCGCCCCAGGGGGCTCGCCCCACATTTTGGGAACCACTGCTCTAATCATAAAAGCTGGAAGACGATCAACCACCTCATTAGCGTTGTCTTCCAAAGAGCCTGATCATGCTGCCCATGGTCCGCGAACCGCCGAGCTTGAATCCGTCCAGTGTGGTTGCTGTTGAGCTTCCAAAAAGACTTACTTAAAGTCTGCCTTATTATTGCTTTCCCCGTGTTCTTTCTAGCAGTGAGCTTAAGTTCTGCTAGCTGTAACGCCAGCCGATGGAGAGAAAGAGGCATAGTTTTATCTTGCTTGCCCTTTGTTTTAGACATATAGTCGAAGCTTCAAAGCAATAGTCGGTATAATTACACTTCAGCTTTTTGCAAAACTACTTTTTAGAAAAGCGAGAGGTTTTAAGGGTAAACTGAAAGTTAAGTCGGGGCAGCCAGTTATCTGCACGTCTACTCCGCACGCCTCATACCGGAAGTCCTAGGACCTTTCCTCTTGCTTACTTTTTTTGTAGAAGGATTTTCAGTTGTTTTTTAAATCAGCAATGATACGGGGTAGGGGAATGCCATGTCCAAGCAGCTTAATCACTTACTTGGTCATTGCAGCCCCCACCCAAAAGGTGTCACTGCACACCCATTCATCAAACAAGTTGATGGTTAAATAAACTCTAAATATACTCTATCATGCCTGCGCCATGTCAGGCAAGCTTGTCATCTAATGGTCACTGGACAGTCATTACAACCAACATATGAGTAACCATGTGGCACTCTCCTGCACAGTATTCATACTGTCATATACCTTATACATGCACACAATTATTTTATCAGTTATATTTAGTATAGGTATACATAATCATCAATGTCCTTTATATCCAGTATGGTGTTGTGTGTGAGATTAATAATAGTCCGGGGCTCCTTGGGGGTTAGAAGGCATCATCCCCCATGGTCTTTCATCTGTATTTCCTGGAGCCTGTGGCCCTGGCAGCAGCTGCGATGTTGTGGTAGTAGCCATGCGCCCTTGATCAGCTGTCAGCTGCAGCAATTTCCCTTGCAGGGTGATTATGGTCTGCCGTGCCTCCTGAAGTTGACGTGTCAGCTCATCACACTCTCGGGTCAACCGCAGCATCTTTCCCTTTTCCCTGGTTTTGTATATGCTGCGGCGGAGTGCTTCTATTGGTCGACGTGCGAAGGGGTACACCAGACCCTTCATCATCTTTGAATAAACCTCTTTGCTCATAGAGGTAATCTCAGGCTTTAGGTCGTCGATGGTGCGATAGGTATTCAGTGGATGAGCCAAGAACCCTGCAAGGTGACGATATTCCTCAGTGCTGACCACCGTGTCTGCGAAGACAACGTCGTGCTGTTCTGGCGAAGAAAAAGGCCTCATCTCGTTAAGCTCGGTCAGCACGCCTGAAGTGGATGGCAGCTCCTGCAGCGATCTGGCGAGCTGTCCTCGGTCCTCCGGGTTCTCAGGACTGGCAGGGGTGCTGTTTGGGCCAAAGTCGATCCTCAGGGCCCCAGGTGATGGCGGGCTGGACATTGGCTTCCCTCTAGGTGGTGGTGGTTGGTCATCAGACTGCCTTCTAGGAGTCATCATGGGTCTGTTCCACCCCGGAGGTGCGACGCCTGGCCCCCCTGCAGGATCTTCTGGCTGCCTGTTAGGAATATTGGTGCCTGCGGCTACATCTACTTGTGTGCCTACCAACGCATGTGTGAAGATTCTTCCTCTATTTTCATACTCTTGCCATGCCTCTGAGGGTACGGGAAATGGGCCATAATAAGACTCCGCCATTTTCAATATTCTGCATTTGAAAACATAGTGTAGCATAATTATGTATCATCATGAGGCATATTATCTCTATATCTATGGATAATTCAGCATGCAAATTACTATATCTACATGAGTAAGTATGTGACTCATTGTCATGCATATTAATATATATATACATATATACAATCTTGATACTTTTTTAAAAAAATGCACGTACCTGGTGGGGGTGAGAGGGGATCATGGTTATGTTTTATATGACCTGGTCTAATTGTATTTCTACAATTGGGAATTTACCAGTTACACTTACAATAAGTTTCGAGACCAGTCCCCGAATGAGGGGTATGACGCAGCAAATAACTATTAATATTATCAATATTATCGCTCCTAGAATCATCCCTGCTGCCTTAAGATATCTTCCCCATCCAAGCTTATTGAACCAATCCCAGAATCCCTTCAACTGAGTGTTCCAATTGGACTGCACCACATGTTCATCTTTCATGCGTTTAATTTCCTGTAGGACACCTGTGAGGCTGCCGTTAACATCTGTATGCATGGGAATTAAAGTACAACAATCTTCCCCGATGTAATCACATATTCCTTGGTCCCCAGCCATGCAGGATTCCAGCACGAACCTATTTTGTAGAACCATTAATGAAGTAGCATGCAATTGATCCTTTACTAGATCTACACCCTTTATTGTAAAATGTATAAACCTTTGTTGATTATACCATAGGAGATTCACCCATCTACTATTTCGGGCTATGTACTGCGCATTGGCAACTGATCCCCAGATTGGTACTGCACCGACCCCTCTTCCACTTTCTATCCAATCACTCCCTATGGCAACCTGTTCTTCAGGTACCCCATATGGGACCTGATCCCAGGTGATATATACCTCATCTGATGTTTTCCATTCGTGTTTAACGGGAGTACTTCTTTTAGTGCGATTGGTTATTTCGTTAGATGTTTCATTAATGCCTATTGGGTCATTTACTATTAACCTCAGTTGTCCTGTCAGCATTACTGGTGCACAGATCCCTTCCCACTGAGCGGGTAGTGTGGCCAACATCTGTGTCTCATTGTGACACATCTAGAAAATGTCACCTAAAGGGACAGATCCCTTCGCCAGGCTCAGTAATGGGTACGTGGCTACAAATGCAGGTTGGAACTCATAGATGACGGCTCCTCCATCTGGTACTACCTGTTCACAACGTATGGTGGCCTTGAGACTTGTTTTACATATCTTAACGTGGCTGGTGATGTTCCTGTTTGCTGTCGGTGGGTACCATGGTTTTTTACTACATTCCACCATTCTGTCTGTTGTCCACAACAGGTTAGAGGATCTATTGGTTACTTCTTCTAATTCTTTTCCTCGGGCTATACAAAACGGAAAAATCAAGTCAGTTGGTTTTTGAACTACGGGAGGGAGGGAGAACGTGCTCATTACATCATTTATTGAGGAGGTCAGTGCTTTGGGGCATACCGTCCAGTCTTTTGACCATGATTCAATGCCTGCGGCCATATGCATGGCACAGTGAGCAAAGCACCTCACCGTTATTTCTGGGCAGTCACCTATTTTACTTCCGGGTATAATCTGAAGGGCTGGTAATTTCTTAACATTAACAAGCTATACAATCATCTTTAGGGCGCTTTTTAGGCTTTGAACATTGTCTGGACAGAGTACTGAATCCATTGTTGGAACATATTGGTCTCCCAGTGTGCCGTCTTTAATTTGTCTAGATCTCTTTTCTGTCTTCTGTTCATTAGTTGTACCACTCTATGCACATCTTTCATTTTGTCATTATTTGTTTTGTTAGTATGTTTTGGCATATGTTTGTTTTGCATCTTACCTCAATGATCACCATCCCATCCCCACGGCAGTCCATGCTTCGTGGAATTCCAAGCCAATATTTCCCCATTGACTCGTTTCCTAAAATTTCTGCAGACATTACATAATCATCATATCCTTTGGTTTGCACATGCATTAGTGATATGTCCTCCCCATCATTATTACTGATTACCCCTTGGTTAGTAGCTAGTGTTACCATTGCTAGTGCACAGAACACGTGTTTGACGTACATTAAATGTGAGTGTGCAAATTTGTTAGTAGTAAGCTTAATAAGATCCCCCCTTGTTAACCCACAAAGGGTTAACAAAAGAAGAAAACTAGTCAGGGGAGTCGGAAGAAAGACGCATGCGAGAGACAGCCTAGACGGCGTATGGAGTGGGGGGACGGTCGATTCGAAGCCGGAAAGCCCACTACGCCGCGGAGCGAGGAAGGGGAAAGGGAGGGAAAGGGCGGTGCAGATGAGGGATGTGAGAAGGAGACAGGACTCCACCAGCATCTGATGGGTCAGAAGAAAGAAGTTGCGTCCAGTGCCTGAGCGAGGGATGGAGATGGTAGGTCAGACCCAGAAACTCTGAGCGGCATAAGGTATCATCATCATTGCGCACCCAGAGTCCAGAAGGTGGAGCGAGAGCATAAGAATGAACACTGTCATCCTCAAGAGTCCCCTGACATTGGAGACCGATCGGGGGCGCCCAAAGTGCTGGCACGCCTTTGACCATCTGTATGTGGATTGTGGGGGTGTGAGAGGACATCAGTGCCCGACTTCCTGTGCCGGCATCCGAACGTCCGTGAAGGAAAGTGGTGGGGTGTACGCGGAGAGGGAGACTTGTTGTTGTTGCCCTGTCAGCATGCGCAGAGCCCGTCGGTTCTGGAGCAAGTCCAGGTGGGTCTGGCGGCCGGTGCCGGGTGCAGTGGTTTTTATGGAACCAGAACGGCTTACCTTCAACTTTCAGGGCAGTGGGAGTGGTAAGTACAAGTTTAAAGGGGCCTTCCCTACGAGGTTCGTTCCACTTACGTCTAAAGACTCGTATGAACACACTGTCACCAACTTGAACGTCCCCTGACGTCCACTGGAATATGTATCTCGTCTCGGTTGTGAGCTGCCACTTTCACCTGTTGAAAATATGAGTCTGTGAATGTGGGTTAGTGACCTGAGGTAATCCCCCAGAAGTTCGCACGTTCGAGCTGTACCAGGGGAGGAAACTCTTCTCTGGGGTCCTGTGAACCTGTGGGAGAGGAGGCATTGGTTGACCTGTAAGCATTTCATGAGGAGTAAGGTGGGTTATTCGGTTAGTTTGAGAACGCATTGCCATCAGAGCAATAGGCAATGCGTCAACCCATGTTAAATGGTTGTTACTGTCAGCAATAATTTTAGCTATTTTCGTTTTCAGCTCGTTCCACCGATGCCTGTGATTGGGGATGGTACACACAACCAAACTTTTGTTTTATACACAATTGTTTGAATATTTGCTGGATCACCTGTGAAACAAAAAAGTGAGGTCCGTTATCCGATGATATAGTATCAGGCATGCCAAACCTAGAGGAGAAGCTTACAACAACTGCTGCTTTGTGAGGTCGATTCTTAGCAGTGGGGCATGCCTCCACCCATCTGCTAAACCTACAAACAACCACCAGTATATACCTCTTTCCCTGAACACGAGTAATCATGTCAGCGTAATCCATCCATGAGAATGGCGGAATGGACCCGTCTGGCATGAGATAATGTGTGCTAAGGGTTGTGTGATTATTTTACCCACATTATGCTTGGGACAATGTGGACATATGCCCAGTTCTCTGTCTACCATAGGTGTCATGTAAGGTGACCACCAAACGGCCTGTAGCTTCCGAATGACTTGGGCTCGTGAAATAATGATCAGGTCCATGCATTATTTTAATGGCAGTTGGTAATAAGGACAAATGGCCAGTACAAAATGCCCTCGACAAAACTCCGCCTGGCAACCCGCCATTGGGGGACGTGATAGTCGTGCCGCCCCCCTTTGCACCCACAGACGTTTTTCTGCTTCAGAGACTCTGTTTTGGGCTGCTATCAACGAAGCTAAGTTAGTAATAGGTTCACATTCAGCTATATGAACCATTGGTCCGCTTGCACTGCAGGTCCTGTGGCTTCTTTGGCCGCTTCATCTGCCAAGTTGTTTCCTATGGCGATGGGTGTTTTTGCCGTCTGATGAGCAGCACATTTTACAATAGCTAACGCAGATGGGAGTTGCATAGCCTGCATTAATTCCACGACAGCTTGCCCATGTGTTACGGGGGTACCATCTGTTCAAACGAAATCTCGTTGTTTCCAGATGCTTGTGTTTATGTGGCATACCCCGTATCCATATGCACTGTCAGTATAGATGGTCACTCTTTTACCAGTAGCCAATTTACATGCAGCTTTTAATGCCTTTATCTCTGCCAACTGGGCAGAGCAAGGTTGGTCAAGGCTCACCGACTGCACCTTAGTATAGGTGCCATCGGGGTCAAGCCTGACCACTCCATATCCAGCTTTGTTCCCCTGTCTCGCCTCTGACGCATGATCTGTCTACAAAAAGCGTCAGATCAGATGGGATTGGATGATTGTACAAATCCTCCCTTTCCTTCATCATGAAGGTGTCCGCGTCTCCTGGAGACAATCATGGGGCTCTATCTTCTGTGGGCAATACCATTCTTGTGGCTGGGTTAATTTTGGTACAACGTTGTATTGTTAGGTGAGGTCCTGAAAGCAGAACTTCATAACCTGTTCGACGAGCTCGGGTTATCACAAAGCGTGGGCTTGTGAGCAGTGCATGTAATTGATGTGATGTATACAAAATAACAGGGTGGCCCATAGGAATAACTGAGGCCTTTTTATATGCGAAGGCTGCTGCTGCCAAGCCCTGGTAGCAGGGAGGCAGGCCTTCTTCGACACCATCCAGTTTTGTGCTATAATAAGAAATTGGCTGTTTACCTGTGGGGGTGTCTTGCATTAATACTGCACATGCATACCCTTGTCGCTCAGCCACATACAGATGGAATGGTTTGCCGTAATCTGGATTGGCCAGAGCAGGAGCAGTTTGGAGATCTTGTTTCAGCAGCTGGAACGCACCTTCTGCTTCATCTGTCCATTGTAATTGAGCCGACTGGTGTCCTTGACCTGCGGCTTTAATCAGTGCTCTCAGTGGAGCCGTTTTGATGGCATAATCACACACCCACGGTCTGCTGTAACCTGCCATGCCAAGGAAAGACAACATGTGACCAACAGTCTGAGGTTTGGGCAATTGAGTTATGGCTTCTAGTTGGGACGGTGCAATAGACCTCTTGTCCCCACTGAGTTGCCTGCCGAGATACTCCACAGTTTGCTGGCAGAATTGCAATTTTGTTTACTTACTTTGTGTCCTCCTTCTGCCAATGCAGTCAACACTGTAATGGAGTCTCTCTCACACTGCTCTTTAGAAGCAGAACAAATCAAAATGTCATCAACATACATCAACATTGTAGATGGTATGTCAAGGTGATTTAAATCATTCTCCAGTACACAATTGAAAATTGATGGCGAGTGTACAAAGCCCTGTGGCAAACGTGTATAAGTATACTGTTGGCCTTTGTACGTAAATGCAAACAAAAACTGGGAATCTGGATGGACCGGTACACTGAAAAATGCTGAACAAAGATCTATCACAGTAAACCATTTTGTGCCCAGGGGTATATTACTCAATAGTGTGTGGGGGTCTGGTACCACTGGTATTTCTTCTGCTACAATAGCATTGATTAATCTTAGGTCATGGACTAGTCTATAGTCATTACTGTTAGGCTTTCTGATGGGAAAAATCTGTGTGTTACAGGGACTTACTGTTGGTTTAAGAACTCCTGCTGCTTCTAATCCTGTAATCATGGGTTGTATACCTTCTACCGCTTCTCGTTTAAGTGGGTACTGTTTTTGGAAGGGTAATTTAACATTTAATTTGATGGTGAACTTGATGGGATCTGCTGATTTTACTAATTCTACATCTGTTTTACTTTTAGACCATAACTGCTCTGGAACTTGTTCTAATAATGATTCATGTTCCTCAGCCACTGCCATTTGTCTTTTCCCAGGAACTTTAATGTGTTCTGCCATTACTTCATCAGCTTGTGAATATGAGATTTAAAGAACAGTCCATCTTTTGATACGCTAATGCGGTTCCAGGCTGTATCAACCCATTCCGCGACTTGCTTGGCTTCTTGAACCATGGGTCCCAGGTCATATGACTCATACTTGTCTGCAATCAGCAATGTGACATGTGGTGCTGAGTTGGTAACCTGGAACCATTCTGCTACATCTTTATCAGGAAATGTGACAACAGCTGCAGCTCCTTGTGGTCCAACCACTATGTCGGCGTATTGGATTACAGTTGTTTTGTTGTTAATTTCTTCATCCCAACTCTTCTCGTAGTCTTCATGTGTCTTGCCTTTGTCATAAAACATGGTACAATGGAGAGGGAGAAAAGGTTCTCTAGATTTGTCGTAGTGATTCATTATCAGGGGTCTCCATGTTTCCCACTCCAGTTGGAGGAAGGGACCTGGTGATGTAAGTTTTAGCCAAAATACTTGGTCTTCTAGTTCACGACTTGTTGCCTGGGGGGTCATTTGTGGGCCTAGTGGCATCATATAGGCTTCATTCTTGTCCGTCGCCTCAAAAGAGATTCCATTAGGGGTGCATTTAATTTTGCATTAAGCTGGCATAGCACATCTCTACCCAGCAGATTAATTGGCGTATCTTCTGAGTAAAGCAGTGGTGCATACACAGTCTTTTCACCTATGATCATGGGAACTGGCTCAGTCATGGGTATTATTTGGGTCTTCCCAGAGAAACCTACTGTTCGAATCTTTGATGCTGAGAGAGGCAGGCCAATTCCACTTTTCCCTATACAGGAGTAGGCCGCTCCTGTATCAATCATGAAGCGATGATGGCTGTCGTATATATAGTGACATCAATGGTGGGTTCTGTTTGTGGGCGTTGGGTTAATACAGGTAGAATGGCCTCTCTATCAGGTTTCTCTGGGCATCCCTATTGCCAGTATGACTCTTGTCCTGCTCCATAGGTGGCTGGTCCAGCGGTAGGGGGCTGAGGTCCCATCCATGGGTTAGTGGGGCAGTCCCTTTGCATGTGTCCGACTTGTCCACATCCCCAGCATTGCAGCCTCGCTCGCTGTTGTCCCATGTCTGGACCGGCCTGGGGCGTCTGCTGGTATTGACCTTGAGGGGCCTTCTTGGGGCTCCTTGCGGTCCTCTCCATCTTCCCCGCATGGGTGGTCCCTCTCGTCCTCTTCCGAAACATTGCTTGTTGGGGCCTCCTCCTTGGTTTAGATGCACATGAATAGGAGGGATTGGTTGTGGTTGGGTCTGCTGTGGCAGGGCTCCTCCCACAGGTGGTGCTGCTGGATACTGCATCTGCTGTGTGGGCGGAGGGGATGATAGGAGACACTATTCAATTCAATTCAATTCAGTTTATTTATATAGCTGCCAAATTCACAACACATGTCATCTCAAGGCACTTTACAGTTCAACCAGATCATACAGTCAAATTGATACAAAGTTTTTCTATCTATGGAAAACAAGTTGATTGCATTGACTCATTGACTCAAATACAATCCCCCACACTAAGCATGCTTGTAGCTTTACAGTGGGAGAGGAAAACTCCCTTTAACAGGAAGAAACCTCCAGCAGAACCAGGCTCAGTGTGAGCCCATCTGCCGAGGCCGACTGGGGTTCCAAGGAGACAGAAGCAGAGATACAAAAAAGCAGCTGTAAAAGGCGTCCCCGTCCCAGGAACACACACACAGCCAGGCAGACGCAGCTCCAAGGCAGCCCCTGCCAGAGTGATCTAAGAGAGCACATCCACTCAGTCACGGTCCAGAGAAACAGGACCACACTGGAAAATACAGGCGATCTCCAACATCTATAAACAAGGGTGTTGATAGAAGCAGCACAGCTGATGTTTCTTTCCAGGATGACGTCACAGCCAAACAGGAACAGACGAGGCAAAGCTACTCTGAGGAAAAAGCAGAGAGAGCAGAAGGTTAGAGATTGAACTAACAGATTCTGCAGAATAGGAGAACAGAGAGAGCTATCCTTAGATATCAGCCCAGTTACAGTTTGCCCTGCAAAAATAATCTGCTCTCTTGAAAATCTCAAACTCTTGCCACATTTCAGGCATCGAACATAAACATCTTTTAGTGAAGAATAAACAACTATTTTTACCCAATCATGAAGTGTAATTAAATATATTGGATATTTTTAACTTTTATAACAAATAAAAAACTGAAGAGTAGGGTGTGCAAAATGAATCGCCCCCTTTTACATTTAGTGCAGCAAACTCTCCCCAGAAGTTCAGTGAGGATCTCTGAATGATCCAATGTCGACCTAAATGATACTAAATAGAATCCACCTGTGTGTAATCAAGTCTCCTGATAAATGCACCTGCTCTGTGATCGCCTCAGAGGTCTGTTTAAAGTGCAGAGAGCATCATGAAGAACAAGGAACACATCAGACAGGTCCGAGACACTGTTGTGGAGAAGTTTAAAGCTGGATTTGGAAACAAAAAGATTTCCCAAGCTTTAAAAATCCCAAGGAGCACTGTGCAAGGAATGCAAATGATTCTGATTAAAACTGATTCTGATTTTTTTTGAAATAAATTATTTTTGTGTATTTTTTTATATAACATTTGCCATTGCTAATGGCATACACAGTAATCTAGCGTACTTTAATTAAATAAATCAATTCAAGCTCAAATGTAAGAGTCTATAATTAGGTCATACTGAGCCTGATCTATTTGTACCATCTATTTGGGGATATTTATTGCCACACTTTGGGCCACTTAATACCAATTTAGCATCAAATAAATGAGGCAGCCTACCTCAGCATTGTTGCTGACCTTATGACCACAGTGTGTACCAATCTTCTGATGGCTACTTCCAGCAGGATAATGTAATCCATGTTATAAAGTGAATCATCTCAGACTCATTTCTTGAAACTTTTCCACTTAAGTAATTGTGAATTGAGCATATTGACAGACAACTGTATTTTTATTTTTATCTTAAATGCAAATTTTTTAAATAATTACTGCTCTAAATGCATTGCTCTGTCAGCTAAAGATCTGTTTTACGTCTCTATACTTTAATGAAATAAATAAATTCAAGCTAAAATGTAAGAGTTATACTGAGCCTGATCTCTTTGTATCAGAGATTTTCTTACCTTTTAGAAAAATGTCACTTGGGGTAAAACTCCCCCTGAAACCCTGATTTGAATTTGTATAGCTCACAGCATGTTCATTTACATGTTAAAGCCTCCCTAGAATTCCATGGGGAGGCATGGGGAACACTGCCTAAGAAAGTCCACGTCAATTTCTGACAATTTATGGGAGTTTTCGGGCGCTCCCGCAAGCCTCATACACAGAACTGTCAGTTGACCTGAACTTCCACGCACAATCTACAGTGCCGCGATATTGACGAAAATCCCACACTTTTTCATGCAGTGTAAACAGAGGGCCGGATGTCTTCTGTTCATTCCCATCACTTCCAGTTTCTGTTTTCCATCTCTGTTGAAACCTGTGCAGAAACTGGGCTGGGCTCTCATCATCCTTCAGACATTCTTGTCTCAGCTTAGTATGATCACTGCAGGTGGGGTATTTGTCCCTCAAAGCTGCCCAGACCTTGGGTCTTATGTAGTTGAATGGTATTTTGTCATACTGGTGTGAAGTCATGACCCTTGGAAGCTGGGCTTCATCGAACACTTCTCTGGCTGCCGAGTGACCTGCTGTTTTTATTAGCAGTGCCTTGATGTCTCCAGCTGCCAGATTGATGCCTCCAGTGATTTCTTCTAACTTCTCTATCCACCTGTCGGCACCATCTGCCAGCGGGGTCAGCCTTCCGGCAAGGGTTATCATGTCCATAAATGACAATGGCACATATCTGTCTTCATGAGGTCCTTTTGACAATAAGGGAGCCATATAAGTCCTGCGTTGACCTTGCTCTGTCTCCTGCTGCCATGCTTTGGACCTGGTCAGCATTGGGTGAGGGCCGCTTCTTACTATTTTCAGATCCACGTCACATTCAGCTGTGAGCGGCTTCTGTACTTTTGCCACTGGCCTGCTTTTTTCCTTGGGCCCCTCATTAAATGGGTTTTTTGACGACAGTATGTCCGGGCCTTCATCCTGCGTTCCAACATCCTGCTGCATCACTTCCTATTAAGCCTTCCTCCTCACTTCTCGTCTCTTCCCCCTCATTCCTTCCTGCTTTGTCAACCAGGGTCAAAACTTGTGGGTCTGGCTGGTCTGGGCAGTTAGCCTGGGCCTCTCTTATAAGCTGCTCTGCTTCCATTCTCTTCAGCTTCGCTATTTCTTCATCTAGTCTCTTCTTCTCCTCTTTTTGTTTTTTTATTGTCTCTTTCATATCCCTTAGATATTTCACTCGTGCCTTTTCTTTTTCCTTCTCTTCTTCCCTGCTCATAATTTGTGAAAATTCTTTCTTCAGTTCCTCCAGCTCCTTGTCTATTCGTTCTGCCATTGATTCGGTCTCTTCCATATATGTTAATGTGGTCCTGGGCGTTGACTGGCATGTAGGGATCCTCTGATATGGTGTTCATCTGCGAAGCCTTGGGGGTACTGAGTAGCTATGGCATGGTCTTTTCTTTACTTCAGCTAATGATCTGTCTGATTCTTCCTCCATACTGCTATACCCACACTCTCCCTGCTGCTTGCTCCTTGTTACTGTTTCTGCTTCTTCCTCACCTTCTAACACTAATTTAAGTTGTCCTGTAATTTTTCCCTTGCTACCCAGCTCCTCACACACTGGATACTGTCTTACTGTGGCGGGTTGATAAGGTGGTGGCTTACGATCGGTAAAGTCGGGAGCTGTTGGACTCTTATGGTGTTCAACTTTAAAATATCGCAGGATGTCTCTCTGTTCAGCGCGTTTCTGTTTTTTATGCAAATGCACTTGGTCTAATCTTTTATCTTTATCCCTCAGTTTTTCCTCCACTTCATCACAGCATGAAGGGTCAAAGCTGCCCTCTTTAGGCCAGCGATTTTTCCCAGATGTTATCTTATGCCACTCTGTCATGCATTTTTGAATTTTGTGCTTATTAGATGGGTGTGTCATTATTACCAGTTTGGCAGGCATTAGCTATTCAGTCTGCTTGCTCACATTGGCTCACATTGGCTCCCATGGCAACCAGCAATCACTCAACCCTCGGGGTCTGTGCTTAACCACCAATTTCTCCAGTCCCTTAATGATCTTACTTAACTTGTCCTGCTCTCTCCAATACAGATCTCTTTTATTTTAATTTCTGTACTTCTTAATTTTTAGATCTCTACAATTTGAGTTAGGATCTCTAATAGAACAAATTTATCATATTATTTTGTACTTTTTACTAAATATTTTGTATTGTTACTCTATAATTTATTTTATGTATAATATAATTTATAATAATATATGTTTCTAATATATATTATCATATAACACTTATAACCTATTTCGTAATTTTATATTGGGACCTTGTGATTCTATTTTATTCTTTTAACTATGTATTTTTATAGTTACTAATTCTGTTAATTTTTATTTTACTTTTTTAACTATATTTTATAATTATTAATTCTGTAAATTTATTATTATACCTTTGAAGTTTTATTATTATTATTATTATAGTGTCATGATGGGTACTCTAAGAGTGACCCAATTATGCAGTACACCACTGACGGACACAGGAATAAAAGTTCAACAAGTTTATTTGAGCACAAGCACACTTAGCCTACCAATACTTATTCAACACAAATATAGAACATACACTAATACCTTCCCTGCTTCCACAGACTATGTCAGGCGCCTTGACCGGTCTGTCCCTCTTTGTCTATTGTTCGGTTCAAAACTTAACACAGAACAGTTCAAATACAGAATAGTTCAAACATTAATCAATACTTAACAAACCATGCATTCACATATACATTCATACCATACATTCATACACACATACCTTTGGACCGCTCTCAAGCTTAGTCTGCCTTTTGTATATTCTAATGTAAGTATTATTAAATTTGGAAAATGCTATTAAATTTGGAATACTAGGTTCTTTTAGGGGAGCTTGGTGGTGCCTGACGCCCACAAGCAGTCGCTGGAAGCTGGTTCCCCACTAATTTAGAAAATTATAACAAATTGTATCTCAGCTGTAAGTTGGTGGATAGTGGGCCCTTGGGGGTTCCTGGCCTCAAACTGGTGCTGCAGGTCGTCCGACGCCTGAGCTTCCTCCTGGCTGGCTCGCCAAAATGTCGTGGAATGTCCTCCCAACGACTTAAAAATGTATGTTAAGTCTTGTAAAAATTCAAAGTTCTTAAAAAGTAGTTGAAAAGTCTTCAAACAATGATCAAAAATCAGGCAGAAGCAGATGGGTCACGGTCCAGAGTGGTTTATTGCAACAACACAAGTCCACCACATGAGATGTTCACCGGTCAACATCTAACTTTCATACAGAAACAGTCCTGCTTATATTCACTCCTGGAGCTCCATTCTCAATGCGTATGACTCATCAACAGGCCTCATCTTTGGGCTCTCTTCACTGCAACCTCACAGCATTTTCTGAAGTTATTTGAAAATCATTTAGTTGCAGCTTGGTGACATAAAATGGCCTTTGAACATGCATAGGGCTTTATGTAGCGCATTCAGCTTGAAGGTGACCTTAAAAAGAAAAAAATAACATGCTATCAAGCTACTGACACAAAAAATCTATTTACTTTATAAACAGAAGCACATCTATTATCTCTATTTCTAAAATACCATATTATTTATCAAGCAAAACATTTATCCTCTAAGGTAAATACTGTGACTAGCACTGATGTAGTCTACAGTAGTCATTTATTAGTCTGGCTACCTGCTCAAGTAGCCAGTCTAGCCAGTCATTATTATAGGTTGTTAATCAAACATATTCAATAAACCCTGGATAACTAAAGTGATATAAAAAATATAACCGGGGTTTACTTTGTGTACACAGCCGCCACACAGTAACATAATAGCAGGAAAATCTCTGCTTTAAACAGATCACTTTAGTAAGAAACAAAAACAAAACTGTTTACAGCTGTTTAATTTGCAAACCAATAAAAAATTACCTTTTAAAGTTGGACAGTTTCTTACAATCTATTATTATCAATCTGTACAGAATAATATATCATTAGATATAGTTTTGTAAAGATATTCAAACAAATAACTTAGATGGTATCATTAGATATAGTTTTCTCATTTTTAAAGGTTTAATGATCAAATTGTCCAATAAAGTTTTTTTTTAGTATATTTAGCTTTATCTGTTTCTAAAGTTATTTAAAAATCATTTAGTTTCAGCTTGGTGACATAAAATGGCCTTTGAACATGCATAGGGCTTTATGTAGCGCATTCTGAAGGTGACCTTAAAAATAACATGCTATCAAGCTACTGACACAAAAAATCTATTTACTTTATAAACAGAAGCACATCTATTATCTCTATTTCCAAAATACCATATTATTTATCAAGCAAAGCATTTATCCTCTAAGGTAAATACTGTGACTAGCACTGATGTAGGCTACAGTAGTCATTTATTAGTCTGGCTACCTGCTGAAGTTGCCAGTCTAGTTCACCTGTATATGCATAATGGTTTCCAGACCAGGAATGTCACTGCTTTCTCTCTTTTATTTGAAATACTTTCTAAAGTCAAAACAATCTTTTCTGTTACCAGTATAAAAGTGCATTATCTAAAGCCCGCTTAGCAGCAGTGTCCAATAGCAATATCCTGTCACTTTTTCTAATATTCTCTCTTTAGTTTTAAACTTGAATCTATCAAATCAATGCTGGAAATAAATGTTGTCACTTACAAAATTTAGACTGTATGGGAAAAATCAAATACAACAAAGATCTAAAACTGCATCTTTAAAGTCCTGCTTGCTCTTCATCTACCAAATGGTTCTAATAGACTGAGGCTATGCAGTTAAATCCTGTTTTGTCTGTAGATAAACAAATATTTCTGTTTTTTACTTGTCTGCTTATTTTTGTATGTTCTTTTTATTTTGCCTTGGGGTGAGTTTGGTTTTCATTATTGTGAGGATTTATTTTCAAATCATTTAAAAGAAAAAGAAGAGTAGGGGGGAGAAATGATAAACTAAACATATATTATCAGCTTTGTTTCCTTTTAAGTGTTAGTATATATAAAGTAGTGCCGGACCACCAAGAAACTAGTTGCTCTAACAGTGTTTATCCACCAATGTGCATCTTGGTTCTCATCTCCACTGCAGCAGAGGATGTGAGCCAAGAGGAAATAAACTTTAGAGCTCCTCCAACTCACCCAGGGAGGTGTAGTTTACAGAGGCTTCGTGACAATTCAATAAACCTCGTAAAAGAGGAGTCATAAAGCTGCAGCATTTACGTACAGTGGTTTACAGCAAACCACTGCTGCCTCTTCAAGGACAAAGGTCCTGAAGTGTAATCTGTGCTTATCGTTAGCTCCTCACCATAAAGTATCCCCTGTTTCTGCTGTTACCAGGAAGCTAACAAAGCTGGTATCTAACTATAAATATGCACAAGATATTAGCCTTCATTTAATAATCCAGGACTTGTTGTTTATCTTAAGTCAATAAAAAAGTAAATAATTGAGCCTCCACTCTGCTTGATTATTTGCTCCTTCAGCTTCTTTGCTTCTGTTAAAAGCTGTTTCTGATATTTTACAGGAATGCACCTCGACTTATTGAGAGAGTGACCCGCAGGTTCTCCACACAGTTTGAGCTGCAGCAGGTAACTGGCTGACGTTTTATCTGGAAGTTAGAAATAAATGTCTGTTTGATTTTGATGATCCGTTTGCACCAGATGAGTAACCTGAAACACCCTGATACCGTATCGAACAGGAATGCGTCCCATCGTGGCCCGTCTTTGTAATGAGAATTTATTTTTTTCACCCTTTGACCCCCAATTAAATAAGAGCCATTAAGTTTATGTTTATCTAGATGTTTCATCACATTTGTATTGATAATCTTCATGTTTCAAAGGTCCGTACTGTTTCCTTTTATTAAAAAAAAGGTTATATAAACTGTCTATTGGTCAAAACCTGGATTTGCTGAGGTTGCAACTTTTTAAAGAAGCTCAAAGTAATTTTCGCTTCATGTTAGAGAAATTAGATAAAAACTTCCAACTCTTTGTTATTTTCTTTTAGCTTCTTCTATAATATATTTAATTATTATATATTTATTTTATTTTACACCTTTACCATATGAATTCAGTTTAAGAGTATGTTTTAGACTCTATTGGTCTTTATTATGTTATTTTGAAAGTATTCAGACAGGAAGTTGGGTTACAAGAGAGGGCAAAGATGTGGAAAAGGTCAGCAGGGCAGCAGCACCTCTTTATTTCTTTATTTTTTTAGATTTACAAGGTGGCTCTGTTTAAAAATATCTTTTTTTAATATTTATGAAGCACATTTTTAGATATAAATAAAAAAAATGTCTTCGCATTATTCATTCAGTTTAATTAAATTAGTAAATACTTTATTAATCCCAAAGAAAGTTAAAATAAAATAAACTTTTATACTTCCAACTCTTTTCCATCTTCGCAGTTTTATCTTTTTCTTATTCATAACACCAAAAAAGGTCAGATAGCATATTTATAACATTATTTCATTGTACTTTTTTTTTTAAACACTTTCATCATTTGGTAATTATCTCAAATATTTCCACTTATTATTTTGAAATATATATATTTTTTAATAAAATCTTTCAACATTTTTGTATTTCATATTCATCTATTCATTAACTTTAAATATAATTTTAAATGTGTATCTTCTTGAAGTAAACCCATAGATCTGTCTTGGTTTGTTGAATTGCAAACTATATTGCTAATAGTTTTGATCAGAGCAGTTGAAAACATTCAGCTGTTAATCAAGTTATTTACTTTCAGCTTTATGATTCATTTGAATATATATAACTAATAAGTCTGACAGAGTTCATAATTGTTAAATATAGATACAATAAATATAATTAAAGTTAAATATAGTTATATATAACATTCAAATTTATTTGACCTATCCAAACTGAAAGGACCAGAAATCTTTTAAAAAGTAAAACTTTTTAATGAATTAAAAATTTAAAGTATTCCTTTATGTAATGATCCTGTTTTTTTTCCGCAGCTGGAAAGATTCAAGGAAGTGGGAGGCTACGACAGACACATTGATCAGGCCATCGAGCAAACCAAAGTCAACATCCAATGGGTGAAGGAGAACAAAAACATCATCCTGGAGTGGTTCGAGAAAGAAACAGCCCATCTAGAATAAACAAAGATTTCCATGTTTTGTAGCCGATGGGATCAGCGGCGCAGCCGGTTTTCAGGCAACTTTAAAGTGAAGCAAACTACAGATCAAGTTTAAGGATTCAAAAATTCAACAGGTGATAGTTAATCAAATGAAAGCCGCGTCCATGTAGGACAGTCAGTGAGAGGCATGCCGTTGTTTGTGTAAATAGTAACGAATGTTATTTATTGTGTATTCAATGAAAACAGTAAAAATATAAATATGTATTGCTTCTCTGAACTTTGTATCTGCTGCTCGAACAACACTCTTTGATGAGAATGTCCTGTTTTTTTGTTTTTGTGTGTTGCTGCTTCATCAGGGATCAAAATGATTGTTTTTAATAATCATCTAACTGTCCTAATGCAAAAACTATGCAATCAACCAGAGTTTTCCTGCAGCTGGTTTTAAAACACAAACATCCACATCTGAAAGTCTGTTTTTGTGTTATATATGTTCCAATCAAAGTATCCAATCACTGCTAACATTTTCATTTTGCTGAAATTGTTGCTTTTAATAAATAAATAAAAAAATCATCTACTTTTTTTCCCATTTCATCCGTGTTATTTTACTCTTAACAAGAATGCAACAGGAAATGCCTCGTTGTCTGAGTCTGAACTGAAATTGGATGTAATTAGACACAACTTGTTTTAATTACCGGTTTGTTTTTCTAAGGATGCCTTTTATGGCAAAAATAGCCTGAAAACATGTAAGACTAAGTACTATGTAGACACTAAACTAAATGGAACCAAATAAAAAAAAAAAAAAAAACAGCTATAATTTGCTCTCATAACACTGATAGATAACTTTACACCACTTATAGACAATTAGTATTTTAATCATTTCAAAGTTTAAAGCAGGGGTCACCAAACAGTCATTGGAAGAGCTGCCAATACTGACCTATGAACTATGGGGTCAGCCTTTACCTAACCTTAATACATAATAAACATGTTTTTACTGTTTCCATAATTTCTAATTTTCTTTTTAGATATTCTATTCAATTCAGTTTATTTCTATAGCGCCAATTCACAACAAATGTCATCTCAAGGCATTTTACAGTTCACCAGATCATACGGTAAAATTGATTCAAAGTTTCCTGTCTAAGGAAAATCAGTTGATTACATCGACTCATTGACTCAAAGGCAATCCCACCACACAAGCATGCTTGTAGCATGCTTAGTGTGTAACAGTAGTACAGTACAGTGGAGAGGAAAATCTCTCTTTTAGCAGGAAGAACCAGGCTCAGTGTGAGCGGCCACCTGCCGAGATATTGTCATTTTGATTTTATACACGCTATATCAATCATTGGAATATAAGAGCAGCAGAATAAAAATAAAATTTCAAACTTGACCCATTGGCGAGATGCAAACCCGTGTGGTCCTTGAGGGCCTCTTGGTGCATGTGGGCACCATGTTGGTGACCCCTGGTTTAAAGAAGTGCTAAAATGGGAGAGTCAAAGCACAGGCCTGATGTAACCTGGAATCTCACTGCATGAAAAGTGAGATTTTCGCCCCCTCGTAAACTCCTCCGTAGATCTCCCTGATTTTTGATTTTTCGCCAGTTTCCGACAATTTGCAACCCGCACTTGTCCGCTTCCACAAATTGTCGGGGAACGGACTCTGACGTATGTGGAGAGCGATCAGCTGTACTAATGGCCCTAATTAGCATATGAATGCAGCAAACCCGCGCGGCTGGCCAGGTCTGGCTTGAATAACCTACTCAGTATTGGCTGAAACCACTATTCTCAAACAAGTGAAATCGCCTGCGTGATTGGCAGCAAAACCACATCGTGGCCACGCCAGGCTTTAATTTTCTTACTGAGTATTGGACGGAACCACTTATTTTTAAACAAGTAAAGTCGCTGCGTGATTGGTTGGCATATATATATATATATTATATTTACGCCAACATATTTACATAAATATATATGTAAATATATATATATATATATATATATATATATATATATATATATATATATATATATTTATTTATTCATAAATTTATTCATTCATATATTTATTTATTCATATGCTGTGTATTTATTTTATCCTACACTACTACACAATTATTAGGCTACCATCAAGGACATGAATGAATTTATACAGGAAATACAGGAAGCTGTTTATGCAAAGAAAGAGCTTTATTAAAACAAACACAACTATATACAACGCCAGTATCCAAACACATGCGTATCCAAAAATTACAACTCCGTGAACGGCCCATCTTTACTTCCTCGGGTTGGAGCGGTAACTGCAGTATTCCCTCGAGGCAGGTCCGATGTGCAGACACCTACTGTGCGTGGCCCTGTACTTCCGCATCGCTTCTAACCGGACTGCAGCTTAACACAGAGTTCAGAGATCCACGGCCTCACGAAATGGCGGCCATTCCAGAGTTCCACTTCCTCATCAGCTAGCACACTCTGCCTCCGATTCCAAAAACTGAATCAGCACTATGCGATGGGGATGCACCGCGTATGGACACAACACATCTATCAATGCACCTGAAAAATAGTCACCAAATAAAAGTCTTACCCTCTTTCTTTTCTGAATGCTGCTGGCATTCCGCCGCGCAACGTGTTCTCGAGGCTGCGTATATCTGAAGCTCCCTGCGTGCATCGCCTCATACACGCGTCTTACAGGCAGCTGGAAAACAATTAAATGAGAGTGGTATGAATAATAGAGGTCACCGCCTCATTATGAGGCGAGAGGTAGTCTGTGAAAAAACAAAATGTACAGTTATGATCGGTATCTATCCGTACCTATTTCCTTTTACCGCAGAATGAAAGCATATTCTTTTAAATCTTACCCTTGCTCCGGTTCATAGCGCCCGTACCTGTCTCAGAGTTGTGAAGATCAAGCGCACTGCTTCCCCGTAAATCACAGCAAAATACACTTGCATTAAAGCTTGCTCTGTGCAGCATGTACTATATTAAATGTAGTTTAGGCTAGGCTGCCAAGTATTACTGTAGCTTTAGGCTAGGCTGGCTGTAGCTTTAGGTTGCTGCTGCTTTTAGCCAGTTAGTGCAGAATCAAACAGAGTATTATTTACCGCTAGCTTCTTCTTGAGTTCGCCTCTGCACAGCTGTTTGACTGTTGAACTGGGACGCCGGCCCAGCCATGATCACGCACTCGTAAAATCCAAACAAGTGGGAACTGGAGACCAAAAGTTTTCTGAGTTCTCCAATCGTGAGATGACGCAGGTCATCGCAGCGGCACGGAAGGACTCAAGGATACAAGGCCATCAGGTTTTTTTGCTTTATTGGCAACCTGTAACAATACAGAGTAATTCAAAGATCAAAACAAAGGATCTTTTTTAATAGACATTTAAATTGAGACATATAATGTAAAAAATAAATAAAAATAAAACAAGGGAAACAAACATATAAATAAATAAACAAATAAATAAAATAAACATAAAATAATAA
>JAGKQL010000004.1:24900730-24923183 GCA_018398635.1 Cyprinodon brontotheroides | reverse complement strand
ACACTGGCATACCGCCTTACAAATGGAGTCAAAAATCTAGAATCACAAGATTTGTATCCAGCCATTCAGTAAAAGATACTGCTACCAGGCTGTATATTATTTTGGCATTTTCATCAATTAGATGAGCCCTTGTATCATTCTTTACCTACTGTAAAGTTTTTTTAACAAGTTAGTAAAAAAAGGGTAAAAGTTAAATTAAAAAGTTAAAATGCTAATTGTAATCATAAAACGTAAAGTTGAAAGATTAAAGAGCCAAGTTTAAACAGTGAAAAATGTAAGTGCATACAAATGCTCTATTATGTCACGACAACAAAAAAAATTCTTTCTTTCATGTCTGTTATCATTTTGCAGGAAAAGAACAATAGTGCAATAAAACTTTATCGCTGTACAAAGTGTCCTATGAAGGGATATATATATGGGTCATTCTGTAATATAACTAAATGTCTCTTTTTCAGCTCATCCCACTGATGAACAGAGGGCAGCTCATTGATGATGCATTCAATTTGGCCAGGTACTGATTTTTTGACACTATTATTTCAAATGTTGTCACCAGTGGCGGTTCTTGAAAAAAATCAATAATAAAATAAACAAAACTCAACTCAAATAGTCAAAGATCTACTTCTGCTCTAAAGGGTAGTTTTTAGACCCCCCAAACAAGAAGATGAAATCTGTGATTTCAATGCAACGCTTTGAAATTGAAATTATTAAAGTAAAAATATATCAACATTTTACTTCAATAGTTTTACTGCAAAGTTGTTAAATTAAAACTTTAAAACCTGAAATTGGTCCAACAGATCAATCCGTTCTGGTTCCTGTACAGCGCATATCAGCACCATTAATTGTTTTCGTTTTTATTATATTGTCAGTACAGAGGCCAAAATAGAGGCCACAACCATTTCTATAGGGACACTGGCCCCTGTTGGCCCCCATCTAGTGGGGACGCATTAATTCAAGAGAAAGTAGGGTTTTTAAAGCTGCCTCTATCAATCTGTTTTCCTCAGAGCAAAGCTGGTGAATGTGACTCTGCCTCTGAACTTGACCCGGTTCCTCCGTAAGGAGAAAGCTTTCCTCCCATGGGAGTCAGCGGTCAGGAATCTGGAGTACTTTGTCCTCATGTTTGATCGCTCTGAGGTTTATGGACCCATGCAGGTAAATGCCAAAAAATATTGTCAATTAACATTATGAAACACTATCTTACTTTATTATGTCAACCTCTCTGTTCCTTCCTTCAGAGCTACCTGCGGCATCAAGTAGAGGAGCTTTACAACCACTTCAAAAACCACACAGATAATTCCACCGTCCCCGAGGATCACTCCTCACAGTAAGCTTTATTTCACTTGATCCGGAGCTGGGAAACAACCTGATTTAAGTAGAGGAACTGTTTCAAGGCTAATCATAAACAGACGTGACTGTTTGTAGAGTAGTATAATAGTCACATCCAGACACTTTTTATACTAGGTACTTTGGCACAGATTGCATTGGCATCCATCTATCAAATCTGACAGAATAAATATGCAAACCATGTCTGGTCAGGGAGTTTATTTCCTCCTTTGGAAGCTTAGATAATTCTTGTTTTTTTTCTGCTTTCTACCATGATCTGCATTTTAATCTAAGCCAGTTCTCCTGATTAAAGGTTTGGTGTCCTATGCTGAAAACCAAACCTTAAAAAGTCCTTCAGGAATTTAAACAAGGTGTTATTAAAATTGTTGACTTTTCCTTTTTTATCTTTTATTTTTTTTACTTATGGTGATGCTGAGAAGTATTTAATTGTATCAGTCTCAATCACTGGGTTCTTTCCTTTATTTAAAGGCACATGCAGATCACCGCCATAGAGACAGCCTGTTCCACTGGACTCCCAGACTGCATAGAGATGGCTAAAGAGAAGTTTGCTGAATGGATGGACGTCAACGGCACCAACAAGTAAGGTTTGGGTTGAGCATCATTTCTGCACCTCTGTTTTCTGAAATTTCAAAGCGGTAACTGTAATAGCTTCCCTTGCGTTCTGTAGCTTTTCTCTCTCCTGCCTTCGTTTAGCAAAGGTAGGTGTTGTCTGCTCACTTTTTGTGTGTCTGGTTGTTGCAGCATTGTTGTTATTTCTAAAGCTGCACCACGCTGGGTTTCAAATCTATTTAAGATCCCTGATATATAATAACATTTATATTATTGAATTTTAAATACAAATAAAAAGAAACTGAGAGATCTTTTTGTTAAATTTTCCAGTTAATTGTTATTTGAAATGTTTCCAGGTGCAGCTTTTACTATCATTGCATGTGTTGTAGAATACAGGCTTGAGATGTGGTTGTGTATCAGCCCACCGTTGCATGATATTTTGGGCAATTACTTGCAATTGTGGGGAAGTACTGATAACGAAAACATGGTATGTCTGTGTGGGAGTATTTCCCCACAGCTGCTTGTAAGTGCATGTAATGTTTTTGTGAAAAATAATAAGAAAAAAAATATCAATCTCCTCTGCGTTTTTATCAAACACATTTAGTGTTGATGTGTTCAAGTGAAGTAGATGTTTATTTTGCAACCCCGATGTTTATCCCTTACTGTATCTGATGGTATTATTTCCTTTAATGTCCAAGTAAGCCACAATATATTTCCTTTTTATGTAACTTCTGGCTAAAAAGAAAATATTCTAACTTAATTTCAACGTTAATTTCTCTTTTTTTTTTTTTTGTCTCTACCTGCTGTCATGTTTGAGAACAAACAGCTGGCCTAAAAATGCCTATATGTCTCATGTCAGAGGGGATGAAGAGAGCACATCCAGTTAGTCACAGTCAGAGAAACAGGACTACAGTGAATAACAGGCCGAGCTCCAACATCTAGAAACAAAGGTGTTGATGGCAGCAGCACAGCTGATATTTCTCTCCAGGATGGAGTCACAGCCAAACAGGAACAGACCAGATGAAGCTTCTTTGAGAAAAAATGCAGACAGAGCATAGCATTAGAGAGTGAACTAACAAATTCTGCAGAGTGGGAGAATAGAGATAGAATGAAGCAGAATGAGTAAACTCCATGTCCTCCAGCAGTCTAAGCCTATAGCAGCATACAAAAGAATACCTGACCCTTAGCTTTGCTATGGCTGCTTTCTTGCTGATGTTTCTCTTTATTTTAACGTGCTGTTAGTTTTATTTACTATTGGTCTGATAAAAATATTAAGTTTTAAACCACAAAAGATTTCCATTTCGCACTACGCTGAGTTTGATCACCTGTTAATTTAAGCTGCCATCTGACGTGTTTTGCCACAGTGAGAAGTTCTGGGGAATGGGCATAAATGCCAACACACTGACAGAATAATCACATTATTTATTAATCTAAACTATGCAGACGCTCAGTTGGGAGCTCAGTTGCAGCAGGGTACCTGCTTTTACATAAAAACATAACTGGAATAGTGTTTTTAAAGATTTAATGGGTATTCTACACCGTTAAGCAAACCTGAGAGTTTTGTAGATGCATTTAATTTTTAAAAGAAGAGCTTGACAGTAAACACACAGTCGGGTGGCAGATTGGCCTGGTTTCAGGCAGGTGGCTTTATCTCAAAATCCACAAAAAAATCAAATTAAAGAAAAAAGGACCACGCCGTGACAAAATATATTACCGTGGCTTACCTTGGCTTTAAGTATTTTAAACATTCTTCATAACAGTATCAGTATAATAAAATGTCCTGCATGTCTGTGGAAGAGGTTTTTTGAGAGTAATTACTAAGACTGATAAAGTAAATAGTTCAAGTTAAACTAGGGGTTTTCATTCAGAGAGCTAAAGTGTTTTTCTGCCTTTATTATTCAGCATCCACCCCAATCTGCGCTCCACTATCTACTGCAAAGCTGTGGCTGCCGGTGGGAAGAAAGAGTGGGAGTTTGCCTTTGAGAAGTTTCAGGATTCCTTTGACAGCTCAGAGAGAGAGCAGCTGAGAAGAGCTCTTTCCTGCACCAAGCAGACCTGGCTTCTCAGCAGGTGATGTCAATTCAGAGCTACTCTCATAACAGATCCGCTCGTATTCCAGTGAATCCTAGTCAGGACCTTCCTTATCTTACAGATACTTGGATTACACTTTGGACCCTGACAAGATACGTCTGATGGAAGCCACCTCCATCATTATTGACATAGCGCAAAACGCAGGGGGACAAGCGCTGGCCTGGGACTTCATGAGAGCCCACTGGAATTATTTCAGTCAGGGGTAGGTTGATGCCGGGATGTGAGTGTCTGAATGGCTCGTTTTATGAATAACTACACAAAATAAATGGCTGAAACTAAACTGTGGAAAGGTTTGTTAATAAACAAATAATTTAACAGAGAGAGGATTAACTAGTGTTTTAAGGAAGACGTTTAAAACCAGACCCCAAAGATTCCAGCAGTTCATTATTAAAGGTTGTTAATCAAACATATTCAATAAACCCTGGATAACTAAAATGATATAAAGAATATAACCGGGGTTTACTTTGTGTACACAGCCGCCACACAGTAACATAATAGCAGGAATATCTCTGGTTTAAACAGATCACTTTAGTAAGAAACAAAAACAAAACTGTTTACAGCTGTTTAATTTGCAAACCAATAAAAAATTACCTTTTAAAGTTTCTTACAATCTATTATTATCAATCTGTACAGAATAATATAGCCATTTGCTTGGGTTAGGTTGTAAAGATATTCAAACAAATAACTTAGATGGTATCATTAGATATAGTTTTCTCATTTTTAAAGGTTTAAAGATCAAATTGTCCAATAAAGTTTTTATTTTTTTATTTTTTAGTATATTTAGCTTTATCTGTTTCTAAAGTTATTTGAAAATCATTTAGTTTCAGCTTGGTGACATAAAATGGCCTTTGAACATGCATAGGGCTTTATGTAGCGCATTCTGAAGGTGACCTTAAAAAGAAAAAAATAACATGCTATCAAGCTACTGACACAAAAAATCTATTTACTTTATAAACAGAAGCACATCTATTATCTCTATTTCTAAAATACCATATTATTTATCAAGCAAAGCATTTATCCTCTAAGGTAAATACTGAGACTAACACTGATGTAGTCTACAGTAGTCATTTATTAGTCTGGCTACCTGCTGAAGTAGCCAGTCTAGTTCACCTGTATATGCATAATGGTTTCCAGATCAGGAATGTCACTGCTTTCTCTCTTTTTTATTTGAAATACTTTCTAAAATCAAAAGGATCTTTTCTGTTACCAGTATAAAAGTGCATTACCTAAAGCCCGTTTAGCAGCAGTGTCCAATAGCAATATCCTGTCACTTTTTCTAATATTCTCTCTTTAGTTTTAAACTTGAATCTATCAAATCAATGCTGGAAATAAATGTTGTTACTTACAAAATTTAGACTGTATGGGAAAAATCAAATACAACAAAGATCTAAAACTGCATCTTTAAAGTCCTGCTTGCTCTTCATCTACCAAATGGTTCTAATAGACTGAGGCTATGCAGTTAAATCCTGTTTTGTCTGTAGATAAACAAATATTTCTGTTTTTTACTTGTCTGCTTATTTTTGTATGTTCTTTTTATTTTGCCTTGGGGTGAGTTTGGTTTTCATTATTGTGAGGATTTATTTTCAAATCATTTAAAAGAAAAAGAAGAGTAGGGGGGAAAATGATAAACTAAACATATATTATCAGCTTTGTTTTCTTTTAAGTGTTAGTATATATAAAGTAGTGCCGGACCACCAAGAAACTAGTTGCTCTAACAGTGTTTATCCACCAATGTGCATCTTGGTTCTCATCTCCACTGCAGCAGAGGATCTGAGCCAAGAGGAAATAAACTTCAGAGCTCCTCCAACTCACCCAGGGAGGTGTAGTTTACAGAGGCTTCGTGACAATTCAATAAACCTCGTAAAAGAGGAGTCATAAAGCTGCAGCATTTACGTACAGTGGTTCACAGCAAACCACTGCTGCCTCTTCAAGGACAAAGGTCCTGAAGTGTAATCTGTGCTTATCGTTAGCTCCTCACCATAAAGTATCCACTGTTTATGCTGTTACCAGGAAGCTAACAAAGCTGCTATCTAACTATAAATATGCACAAGATATTAGCCTTCATTTAATAATCCAGGAATTGTTGTTTATCTTAAGTCAATAAAAAAGTAAATAATTGAGCCTCTGCTTGATTATTTGCTCCTTCAGCTTCTTTGCTGCTGTTAAAAGCTGTTTCTGATATTTTACAGGAATGCACCTCGACTTATTGAGAGAGTGACCCGCAGGTTCTCCACACAGTTTGAGCTGCAGCAGGTAACCGGCTCACGTTTTATCTGGAAGTTAGAAATAAA
This sequence comes from Cyprinodon brontotheroides, assembly GCA_018398635.1. Classification (NCBI taxonomy): domain Eukaryota; kingdom Metazoa; phylum Chordata; class Actinopteri; order Cyprinodontiformes; family Cyprinodontidae; genus Cyprinodon; species Cyprinodon brontotheroides. Next base: position 24,916,911 of record JAGKQL010000004.1, on the reverse strand, counting down.
TGTCTGTTTGATTTTGATGATCCGTTTGCACCAGATGAGTAACCTGAAACACCCTGATACCGTATCGAACAGGAATGTGTCCCATTGTGGCCCGTCTTTGTAATGAGAATTAATTTTTTTCACCCTTTGACCCTCAATTAAATAAGAGCCATTAAGTTTATGTTTATCTGGATGTTTCATCACATTTGTATTGATAATCTTCATGTTTCAAAGGTCCGTACTGTTTCCTTTTATTTAAAAGAAAAGGTTATATAAACTGTCTATTGGTCAAAACCTGGATTTGCTGAGGTTGCAACTTTTTAAAGAAGCTCAAAGTAATTTTCGCTTCATGTTAGAGAAATTAGATAAAAACTTCCAACTCTTTGTTATTTTCTTTTAGCTTCTTCTATAATATATTTTATTATTATATATTTATTTTATTTTACAACTTTACCATATGAATTCAGTTTAAGAGTATGTTTTAGACTCTATTGGTCTTTATTATGTTATTTTGAAAGTATTCAGACAGGAAGTTGGGTTACAAGAGAGGGCAAAGATGTGGAAAAGGTCAGCAGGGCAGCAGCACCTCTTTATTTCTTTATTTTTTTAGATTTACAAGGTTGCTCTGTTTAAAAATATATTTTTTTAACATTTATGAAGCACATTTTTAGATATAAACAAAAATTAATAAACCAGTCATTTATTATTTATTTTTAAAAATGTCTTTGCATTATTCATTCAGTTCAATTAAATTAGTAAATACTTTATTAATCCCAAAGAAAGTTAAAATAAAATAAACTTTTATACTTCCAACTCTTTTCCATCTTCGCATTTTTATCTTTTTCTTATTCATAACACCAAAAAAGGTCAGATAGCATATTTATAACATTATTTCATTGTACTTTTTTTTTTTAAAACACTTTCATCATTTGGTAATTATCTCAAATATTTCCACTTCTTATTTTGAAATATATATATTTTTTAATTAGGTCTTTCAACTTTTTTGTATTTCATATTCATTTATTTATTTAGCTTTAAACTCATAGATTTCTGTCTTGGTTTGTTGAATTGCAAACTATATTGCTAATAGTTTTGATCGGAGCAGTTGAAAACATTCAGCTGTTAATCAAATTATTTATTTTCAGCTTTATGATTCATTTGAATATATATAACTAATAAGTCTGACAGAGTTCATAATTGTTAAATATAGATACAATAAATATAATTAAAGTTAAATATAGTTATATATAAGATGCAAATATATTTGACCTATCCAAACTGAAAGGACCAGAAATCTTTTAAAAAGTAAAACTTTTTAATGAATTAAAAATTTAAAGTATTCCTTTATGTAATGATCCTGTTTTTTTTTTTCTGCAGCTGGAAAGATTCAAGGAAGTGGGAGGCTACGACAGACACATTGATCAGGCCATCGAGCAAACCAAAGTCAACATCCAATGGGTGAAGGAGAACAAAAACATCATCCTGGAGTGGTTCGAGAAAGAAACAGCCCATCTAGAATAAACAAAGATTTCCATGTTTTGTAGCCGATGGGATCAGCGGCGCAGCCGGTTTTCAGGCAACTTTAAAGTGAAGCAAACTACAGATCAAGTTTAAAGATTCAAAAATTCAACAGGTGATAGTTAATCAAATGAAAGCCGCGTCCATGTAGGACAGTCAGTGAGAGGCATGCCGTTGTTTGTGTAAATAGTAACGAATGTTATTTATTGTGTATTCAATGAAAACAGTAAAAATATAAATATGTATCGCTTCTCTGAACTTTGCATCTGCTGCTCGAACAACACTCTTTGATGAGAATGTCCTGGTTTTTTGTTTTTGTGTGTTGCTGCTTCATCAGGGATCAAAATGATTGTTTTTAATAATCATCTAACTGTCCTAATGCAAAAACTATGCAAGCAACCAGAGTTTTCCTGCAGCTGGTTTTAAAACACAAACATCCACATCTGAAAGTCTGTTTTTGTGTTATATATGTTCCAATCAAAGTATCCAATCACTGCTAACATTTTCATTTTGCTGAAATTGTTGCTTTTAATAAATAAATAAAAAAATCATCTACTTTTTTTCCATTTCATCCGTGTTATTTTACTCTTAACAAGAATGCAACAGGAAATGCCTCGTTGTCTGAGTCTGAACTGAAATTGGATGTAATTAGACACAACTTGTTTTAATTACCGGTTTGTTTTTCTAAGGATGCCTTTTATGGCAAAAATAGCCTGAAAACATGTAAGACTAAGTACTATTTAGACACTAAACTAAATGGAACCAAATTAAAAAAAAAAAACAGCTATAATTTGCTCTCATAACACCGATAGATAACTTTACACCACTTATAGACAATTAGGATTTTAATAATTTCAAAGTTTAAAGCAGGGGTCACCAAACAGTCACTGGAAGAGCTGCCAATACAGACCTATGAACTATTGGGTCAGCGCTCATCTAAACTTCCTACATAATAAAAATGTTTTTACTGTTTCCATAATTTCTGATTTTCTTTTAGATATTCTATTCAATTCAGTTTATTTCTATAGCGCCAATTCACAACAAATGTCATCTCAAGGCATTTTACAGTTCACCAGATCATCCAGTCAGATTGATTCAGTTTTCTATCGAAGGAAAACCAGTTGATTGCATCGACTCATTGACTCTTCAGCAATCCCTCACACTAAGCATGCTTGTAGCGACAGTGGAGAGGAAAAACTCCCTTTTAACAGGAAGAACCAGGCTCAGTGTGAGCGGCCATCTGCCGACATATTGTCATTTGATTTTATACACGCTATATCAATAATTGGAATATAAGAGCAGCAGAATAAAATAAAAATTTCAAACTTGACCCATTGTTGAGTTGCAAACCATGTGGTCCTTGAGGGCCTCTTGGTGCATGCGGGCACCATGTTGGTGACCCTGGTTTAAAGAAGTGCTAAAATGGGAGAGTCAAAGCACAGGCCTGATGTAACCTGAATCTGTGGCACTTGGAAACTGATCATCACAGATAATTTTCAAAGAGGAAGTAAAAATAAATCTCTCTAGAATCTGGAAAGACATAATCCAAAAAAGTCCCAGCTGTAACAGCAAGATGTTTTTATAGATATCAACTCAGAGGTGCTGAATACAAATGAAAACAACAGCTTTTATTTAATAAAAATGGAAAAACTTTATTTTTTTGATCAAGAAACACCAACATGGTTTAAAGAGTTTATATAAAATGAGCAAAGACACAGTTAAATGTAAAAGAAAGACTTTACGCTTTTAATTCAGGGGAAATATTTAAAGCCAGAACTGACACATCCTCTTTACTTCTAGGTGTTGATTCATAGGTCAATCAGCTGCTTTATGTTGTTGTTGTGAACAGGTGACTGACTTCAGAACATCCTTATCATCAATCCAGGAAGAAAAGGAAACTCATAAGGCCACTTTATCCTTAGCAGAACATGATGGTGCTGCAGAACAATGGAAAATGGAAATCTTGCACCAGACGAGCAAAAAAGCAAAGAAAAGCTTAAAGAGCTCAGTTTTTCTATTATCTCATCAGAACAGATGCTTTAAAAATAAATAGTGTAGTAAATCAGTAATACATTTACAATAGTATCAAATTACATTATGCAAGTTGTTGGTTTGAGGTCCTTATTTTCTATATAAGGAGATTTAACAAAAAGAATAAAAAGGTTAAATAGACATTCGAAAGAACAAAATATCCAGTTGGGAATGTTTAAAGCAATACAAGATTTTCAGCTTTAAGCCAAACAAGCTTAAAATCCAGAACTAGGCCAGGACTAAGGCTGGATCAGGGGGTGTGAGTTGGTGTCCTCAGTCGTCCTAAAGGGAAACAAACATTAGATCCTGAAGAATAGATCCAGATTAATACAAAGCTACCAATAGAGACATCTGAATGTTTAGAACCAGACTATATTAGTGCCAAAGCAGCTGCTCCAGTTCTCTTTGCATTTTGTTATTGAAGTCAGCAGTAATACAATAAGTTTAATTACAGAAGAAAAATACAATTCTTATTCTAAGTACAAAGCATGAAAACTAATGGATTTGGTGAATCAAACACAGACATACTTTAGTGTAAGTGTTGATTTTCATTTTTAAAGATGATTTATTTTAAGATAATGTGATCAAAATTCTAATAAAAAGATGTATGTAAAAACTAGAATTACAAAAAGGTAAAACAACAAAATGCCATTTAGTTGAAATAAAAATAAATGTTTTAATTCAATAAAAGAAGATGATTATTAACGCTGAAATAATTAAAACTTAAAACATCAATTAAAATCTTATTTTCCTTGTACTTAATAAAGCTATAACTAAGATGGATTAAAAAATAATAAAATACTCTAATCAATGCAATAGAAATCCAAATGTTAGATGTGGTTCTGACCCATTCCTCCTCCTCTGCTCCCTCTCCTGCTCCTCCGGGCCCCTGGGAGCTGCTGCTCTCTGATTTATTGGCCATTATCTTGTCCGTCCACGAGGCTCCAGCTTTTTCATCTCCAGCGAAGTTGCACTTGGTAACCGTCCCGCTGTCGACTTTGGCCAAAGAAACTGTGGAATAAAAGAGGAAGGAACGTTATCCGTGCTGCATGTGACCTACAGCAGAGCTCAGGGCTCTGAAAAAAACCAAACCATTCATTTGAAATCATTAGTATTACTTTTTAGCTTCTAGAGTTACAGTAAGGTAAATATGCAACCAGTAGGTTTAAGGTTTTTCTCTGACATATAAAAGGACTGTTTCCTCTGGTCTTCAGTCTGACTTCCTGCCCCGTTTCCAGCTCCGTTTTGTCCATCTCTGACTCTGGGTACCAGAAGGCCCAGGTTCCAGCAGGCCGGAGCTTATCAGTGATTTTGACCAGCTCAGCTTTGTTAATCATCTGCGAAAGCTGATCCTCAGTCAGACGATCCGATTCTCCTTTGGCTTCCACCTCTGAGAAAAAAAAAATCCCAACAACATCAACTTAAAAGGCGGCTGAAAAAGTTAAACTAACTGGAATATCCATGATTTTCCCACTGAGTAATGGTTTATTTTTTCAGTTCTGCTACACCATTCCCACTTTGTGTAGAGTCAAAGCCACTAAAGCAATCTAAGAGTGAAAATATACCACAGCTGATGTTTGTTGTTGCTTACTCACTGTAGGAGGACATGAGGAAGCCTGTGTTGACCTTTCTGGTGTCGCTGAAGTTCGGCTCCAACTCCTTCCCACTGGCTTCAAATTTCCTCTGATGGATGCGTGTGGGTTTGATGTACAGCACATAGAAACGTACCTGACATCCGTTTCAAAGAGAGAAAACAATGTCCGGTCTGCTTTTCATCAAACTTTGATTTTTGTTTGGCATGACATATTTGCTCTGGGATTTTTTTTATCTTTATTCAGTGGATTAAGCTCTAAGTCTGTTAGATCAGGTCAGCTGACAGCCTTGGCAGGACCCAGGACAAGATAAGCGGATATAGCCCCCCCAGACGTGACATACTGTACATATTTCGCTAACGTCACAAATCTTAATTAGAAATACGACGGAGTAAAAAGCTTTGAGCTCCGACCAGCAAATGACGGCTGACCAGATCCACCAAACAGCAACCTAAGTCCACTTTGACATCATGCCCAATTTAAAGCTGGTGTGCTAAAAGATTTCCTTATTTGTGAAACCAGAGCCAAAGTATAATGCTCAACATTCCTCATTTCAGGGAAGAAAGGGCTTCTTGTAAGATTTTGCGACTTTATTCTCGGTTATGACTTTATTCTGGTAATGTTATGACTTTATTCTTGAAATAGAACAAAAAAATCTCTAGCCTGGGCCTAATACTCCGTGGTATAAAAACTATTGTAATCAATATTTATTTAGAAAAGAAAACAAAAAAATTTCTATTAATTTGATCCATCTCAAGTTGAATTGAAATTTTCATTGCCTCTTTTTAAATGTTTATAGTTTTTGGCCTGGAACATGTTTAGATTTGAGCGAAAACTGTTAACCTCTTAACATCCACCTGATTTTGGGTAATCCTTGTCTATTTTGCATACCCAAAATTGAAAAGCAAATAACTTAGGAACTGTAAGTGCAAATTACATGTGCAATACATTATTTGAAAGCTAACACCCTCTAGTTTCTGAATATATAAATTGGGTGAGTAGAACACAGACCAAGCTGCATCAGTTCAAACATGACTCAAAGTTGTTTTTTTTTTATTCTCGGAAATGATAGCAGTAATAAAGACATTCTTGAGAAAAGGCAGGTTTTATTGTGTTACATTTATTCTACACCATGTCAACCACAAATGCCTCTAGCTATAACAGTTCCAGAGCTGTGAGGCTTTGAACTTTTGGTATCCGCTTGGAGCTGCGGGCAATGGCTCCACCTGCTGGTAAAAATTTTACCGGTGGAATTTTATGCATTCTGAATTAGTACCCCCGCTGAAGGTTTTAAGAGGTTAAGCTGAAAGCCATTCTGCTGAGGTTCTACAGCAGATTCTGTTGTTTTTTTCCCACAGCTGCTCACTTCCAGTATGATCCTGCAGATGCAGAGGTGAACGACGACTGGCAGAGGAATTAGAATCAGCACAGCCTCTAACTACTAAAGATAAACTACAGAACCTGGAAATAAATGGCTGAGTTTTTTAGTGCCATCTGAAGTCAGGCTGTGGCTGCAGATTAAGGCGTGTTCGCGATTCTAGTTCTGTTTTAAAGAGTCAACGTGTATTACCCTGTCCCTACCGGTAGCATTTTATATTTTACTGGAGCAGCTTAATAAACATAAAAAAGTTGTGTCAGGGGCCAAACCATTGTGTGGGAATGGGTGGATTAGGGGGGTACTTTTCTACTATTACTAGGAAAAACTGGAAGAAATTAATATTGGTAAACCATTTCATTAATATATAGCCTGTGTATTTCTCCACGAGCGTTTTTTTCTTGGTTACTATCAAGATATTTAAACTATAGTTGTTCTGATTCTGATACCAGTATCGATTATGTCTCCAATACAGCTGCAAATGCTGGCATCGGTAAGTATTGGATTACAGCCGCCGATCCGATACCATGTAATCTAAAATAGGATTTACGCCCTGCTATTTAAAAAAATAACTTGCTTAAATTTACTGAATTCATTCATGTCTCCAACCAAGAGTTTATCCTCAGCCAGGCTTTACTACAATTAGAATCATATCACAGTCATAGAGGCGTAGTATGATTGTTGTTTGTAACATACTGGTATCAGTATCGGCCCACACTCACAGAAACAAGCATCAGAATCATATCGGGAGAGAAAAATTGGTACTGGAACATCTCTAGTTCAAACGTTTATTAAACACATCAGATCTTTTATAATTCATATTATTTAGCAATATTCTGCTGCCACAAATATCTACAACTAAACTTTATGACTTAGGTCAGTCTTTTGTTTGCCTTCAAAATACAAAATGTAATTTAAACCTTTACTGAGAAGGAAAATTGATTGGCACAGATCATGATCATTTTTACTGACAAAAGAACTAATTCTTTATACAAAAAAATTGTGTCTATCAAATTAGAAATAGAAAAAATAGATAACATGACCTATTGAAAGAATTAAAAAAGCGCAAACACAATAGGTTAAATCACAAATGAAAAAAAATATATATATATAATATATAAAATAATACATAAACAGAAAAAAGTACCTAAAAACCACAAACATAAAATATAAACTAAAAACACAAATCTTATGATCTAATAAATTGTAAAATAAAATAAGATTATGAAATTTCAAACTAAATTAAAATATAAATCCAAACAAAAACAAAAAATCGATGTGAGAGTAAAAAAACAAAACAAATAAAATAAAATAATAATCTAACCTACCTTTTGGCCGTTAGTGTCACTGATTGAATGTCTGGAAACATCCAGCAGGTTCCCCTCTAGAAGGACCCCGGGACCACTGAGGGGAACCAACATAACACGTTTGAACTGAATGATTAACAGTTAATGTTAAACTTTATCATACTTAATCCCTCTTAAAATATTTGAATCACTAAAATATCATATTGAAGGGGTCAGGTTTAGGGGCGGAGCTTGATGGGGGGCCAGGGGTGGCCATGGCCACCCTAAGCCAATCACTGGCCACCCCTGTGGCCACTCCTACCATTTTTTCCCCTCTTTTAATGAACAAAAACACTGTGGATAATTGTGCACATCAATATCCTAACATTAAAGATGATAAGTACAGAAGTCATGCTCTTTATAGAAGTAGATTTTGTGTTTTATGAGGTAAAGAGAAAGTAACGTGTCTCTGCAAGTCATCTAAGGGTCTTCAGTGAAATGCGATATAGAATAACTATAATAGAATAACTATACAAAAAAAAAATAATAATAAATTTATGTAAATATTATTTAAATTTAAATTTTAGGCAGAATGATCATTGATAAAAGTAGGTAAGTAATGAAAATGGAAAAGATCTTCTCCCAAAACTCAAACCTGTAAGAATTTTATCCAATACACCTTTTATCTAGAAAAAAAACTGATGTTTGAATATATTCGTCTATTTGTTAGCAAAGGCTGTAGGGAGGTATAGTTTGTCTTTATTTATAAAATATGGATGTTTTGCTCATTAATTCTCCTGTTGGAACAGTGTAGATTGACCCTGAGGATCTGGCGCCCATAAACTTTCAGCCACCCCTCAGTGTACATTGGTTAATGCCTGGCCACCCTTATAAAAATGTTCTGGCTACGCCTCTGCTCAGGTTATTGTTGCCTCATTCTAAGAGGTGTTAATAGTTTTCTCTAATTTATACCAACAATGTATTCTTTAGCACCTTGAAAAACAAGGACGATCTTTTAATTCCTTTTTTGTTAAGACTTTTAGACAGTATATAACAACCACTACTTTATATAATTAGAAGAAAAGGAGATTTTGATGTATTTATCATCGAGGTTTGGTGCAGCTGCACTGGGAGGATGTATCAGTTTGGAGCTCCTACCTTTCATATGAAGAGGGACACCAAACGCGGTCAAATCTCTCATTGTGCACCGGTTTGTTTTCCAAAGACGTGTTGTGATAAATTCTGCTCATTTTTTAAAGTATTCCTCAGTTTTTCTTTCTCCTACTCGAGATTTTTTCCTGTTTCCAAACTTCCTGTTCCTGCATGAGTGTGTGTTAGAGCGAGGTGCGCTCGTTTTTCACACCCGTAGTGCGCCAGGCACTAGAGATGATCTGCCTTTGTAATTAACTTTAATGCAAAGTACTAATTAATAAACCATAGACGGCGACGTACCAAATTAGAAAAAAAAAAAAAAAAACTATACAGGAAATAAAAGGTTACAAAGTAAACTTCTGACTTTGGCTTTTAAGTTTAACAACTTTAGAGTTACTACAAGGTTTAGTTCAAAAAAGCCCAAAAGTTTGTGTTTTTTATTTATTTTTTTTACTTGTTAAAATGAACAAAATTTGTTTTAAAAAGTTACAAAATGTAGCAAAATAAGAAAGTTGATAAAATTTATCTCAGATGTTAAGATTAAGATAACGATAAAAGGCTTTTCTAAAAAGGTAATCCCTGTAAAGGTGGATCATTGTGTCATTTTTAAGACGACAAAATTAACAAAGTAGATTGATATTTGAGAAATACAGAGCCAGAACTGAAATAACAGTAAACATCTGCTTAAAATATCTAAAAACACTTAATCTATGAGACTAAAAAATATATATATATTTTCCAACAGTCATGTCCGTTTCTAATCTATATCTGAAGATTGAGCTGTAAAAAAAAAAAAGAAAGTTTACTTAAAATGTTCATTTGGATTATAATTCTGTGATTTAACTTTTGGTTTTAATGATAAAGGACTGCATTTCCTGGAAAAAGAGAATATTAGAAATGACACTCTAGCAGTGGATATCACCTTTAAGAATAACAGCAAAGACATGAGCTAAAGAATAATGACTGATGAGAAGAGGAAGAATAACAACACATCAAGTCTACAAGTTAAACTAAATCACTGCTATTTTAAAGGACATTTAAACATGTGCATATCTACTTGATGCAAACATTAAGGTTATAATATTTATGGAAACAGTAAATAATATTTTTTAAATCATCATGGGTCTTGCGCACCAACATTTTATAATTATAAAGATTATCTACTCTAATGCTATGTTCACACTGCAAGCAGCAGGAGCAGCTAAAATGCAAAGTGCTTCATCATTTTATGATTTACATGTCCAGTTTAAGAAACGCAGCAGAAGCATCTTGCTGCTCTAGCTGCAAAGAAACGGGTGAGTCTACGCTCGTGTAGGGGACTCACCAGCATGTCAATGATGGGACCCCAAAGAGGCAATAGGCCCATAAAGCAAATGTTATCTCTGCTTATCGATATATACACCATTGTACAAATATCCTTAAAGCATCAGGACAATGGGCGACAGTATTTGTTGTGATCAGTGGGTAAGAAGTAGTTTTGATATGTTTAAAGCTACAGTATATGATTTCAGCAACATCTAACGCCCAGACTGAAAAGACCGCAGTGGAACCATTGACTTCTCAGCGCCACCAGTACCGGCGAATGTTACAGACAAAATGTCTTCCAAGACGTCCAAACACCTACCTTCTCAGGGAGATGAGGTTTGTTTACCCCCATCATGTTGATATCTGGTGGCTGTCATTAGTCTATAAATTCAGTACCGATCCGGTCAGTTCACTTCCAGCATCAGTGCCGTTAAGAAACTTTTCGAGCGTAATGGCTACATCTGCAAAGAGATGTCCTAGTCTTATATTGGACTGGGCACCACAGGTGTCAGTGATGGGACCCAAAAGAGGCTGTAGGCCCATAAGCAAATGTTGTCCCATAGCTAACCTAATATATTTACGCCCATATTAAGTGTTATCCTTGAGTCCTTGCATATAACAAATGGCAGCTACAGTATATTTGTTGTGATCAGTGGGAATAAAGTAGTTTTAATATGTTTTTAAGTGAGAAAGTCCACCTCAGAACTTCATCTGTGCAGTCAGTTCATCAGGAATAATGATCCTGCTTTCAAATATTATTTTGCTGTCGGAGCCGCTCAGTACCCCTGTACACCGGCGGTGGCTGTCACTGGAAATCCTGTTCAACAACAGCTTCTGGCAGCTGGAAGTAGATGTTGGCAATTTTCATGTATGCGTAATTCAAACTGCAGGCACCAGGATAATAAAAAGCGAACATATTCTGCCGGCAGATTTTGGCATTTTCAGTTAATTTAGGCGCTAATAAACTGTTTCAGATGAGTGATCATAGCGATCTGCATCAGCAGTGCTGTGTCTCTCTCCCTGCCAGTTCCCAGATCAGCTTCTCTGATTGGTTGATGCAGCGCATCGAGCAGGAAAAGAGTCCCATGCCTCAGATGCTCAGAAACTCTTGACTGCGCTGCTTCAGCTGCTCAAAAGGCGCTGCAGGACCTTTTGCCGCACCTTGATGTGCGTCAACCATTGACTTTGCATGTAAACTACCTGCTTCTGCTGCCGCTGCTGCTTTAGGTGTGAACATAGCTTAAGTGATGGATGAATCTGGATAACATGCCTGCTTCTGTGGTATTCATTTTCTAGAATGATTTAAATCATGTTCACAGCTGTCTCTCTCTCTCTCTCTCTCTCTCTCTCTCTCTCTCTCTCTCTCTCTCTCTCTCTCTCCTGTTCTTATGTAATACACATAATGTGCTGCTCTTTTTTGGCTCCATGCTTTATGATGGATGTTTAGAAATATAGATATAAGCTTCCATAATCCACTGAGGACAGGGGGCTGCTTGTTACCAAAGAGAAGCTGCATGGCTACCTAATGAGGTTGGGGGCTGCTGGTAGAAGGAGATAGATAATAGAGGCTTTAACCCTGCATGGTTTACATCTGACCTGCAGCAAACAGCTAATTCAGATAACTTTTTCTGCTGCTCTTCTTTTGTTTGGATATCAAGATCGATTATACTGTGTCAGTATTCTGATTCAAAGGTCCACACACTGTCATGATCTCAGCCCCGGTAGCTTCACGAGTTTTAGTTTCTAGTTCATGTCCTGACTCTGGAGGACCGGTGGATTGAGAGGGTTTAATGTTTGTCTCCTGTTCATGTCCCAGCTCTTCTCCACTGAGCCCTGAGGGTTTTGGCTCGGCATGCAGGTTCTGGTCCTTCTCTGCGGAGCCCTCGGGGTGTTGGCTTTGAACGCAGAGAAGGACAGTTTTAATTCCTGTAAGCATGGCTCCTAGGAGGAGAATTCTCCAGCAATCCCTCACACCCAGCATACTTGCAGTGACAAGGGAGAGGAAAAACTCTCTTTTAACAGGAAGAAATCTCCACCAGAACCAGGCGTGGTGTGAGCGGGCTTCTGCAAAAGCAGACTCTGGGAGCTCAAGCAGACATACAAAAAATTACATGGAACCACTGACCCTTAAAAACTTTCTATGTTAGAAAAGGTAAGTTAACCAGCTCCAGAGGTGGCTCTATCTAGGAAAGAAGTAGTTAACTAGATGAGCTATGAGTCAGTTTTTATGTCAAACGAATGACAAAGAGCACTTCAGTTACCCAAAGTAAAAGCTGAGCTTGTAGCTATGGCAAGGAGAGAAACAGGACTGAACACTGAAAAATAGGACCAACTCTATGATTTACAATTAAAGTTGTTGATGGCAGCATCCCAGCATATGGCTCCCAAAGGATATTTGTTAAAGAGACCAAAAACTAATTAACTAAATGACAATAAAAGTCGTAGATTTTCGTAGCAGAATAATAAATTTAAAAAAGACAGAAGAAAACAAAATCACTTGGAATCTTATTTTTTTATCAAAGTACAAGTGGCGCTGATTTTTATTAAAGTGTGCATTGAGCTCCATTATTGTAATGTTTACGGAATCTTTTTAATTCATTATAAATTATGCCAACTGTGTCAATAGTCTGGCAGCATTAGATGCAGTGGTAGTAGCACTATTGCCTTACAGCAAAAAGGTTCTGGGTTCAATTCTTGGCCTTCTGGGGTCTTTCTGCATAGAGTTTGTTCGCGAGTTAGTTTCTCCCGGCATGCATGCATGGGTTCTCTCCGGGTACTCCGGCTTCCTCCCACAGTCCAAAGATACAGACTGTTAGGTTACTTGCTTTCAGCTACATTGTCTGTAGGTGTGAGCAAGTGTCTGCATGGTAGCGTGCCTCTTTGATGCACCGCAACAGATCAAGCGCCGCAGCGGCCCCGCATAGACTGCGCAGCGAAAGGCACGCCAGCCTCCCTCCAACCGACCCTCTGGGAGCGAGACTATGCGCTGGGGAGGCTGATGATGCCAACAGTCACAAACTTAAAGTATGAGATACCGTTTCAAAGCGATTCAGGGCATCACACAAACTTAAACTAAAACCAGAAGCCAGCCATCACACCGCCAGAGTCTGCCGCGCTTGATTGCTGGTTCCTTCTGGTGCATTTGCGTTTGAGACGCTCACTAAATAGGGTGCAACATATGGATGAAGCTTTGTCCCATAGTGTGGCCTGCAAAGAGACGTAAGCCGCAGTAGATCACTGTTAAACAAGGACCTGTCAATCATGTCCAAACACTTTGCTCCCACAGCAGTGAGAAGATGAACCGACACCATTATTCCCAGCAGTAGGCCTTCGCCTCTGGGCACAGAAGGTTCCAGTGGGAACCAACTAATAAGCCATGCGCAGTAAAATCTCTGATCACGCATTCCTTCCTCATCCTTCATTAGCAATGTCCTCCAGCAGTGCTAAAGCTACTATCCTTTCACAACAAATGACTTTACATGGTTTGTTTGTTTGGACATAGTGTGCTGTTTGGGTTTTTTTGTTTTTACTTATCAACTAGATTAAAAATGCCCTGAGCTCTATCTCACAGAACGATGCTCATTTACACGACCGAAATTAAGGATTATTTACATCCAACTGAAGTTATTTTCATTGTTTTATGAGGTGTGCAACATTATTGTTCCGGGCCATATGTGATTTAGCATAATCATTATAATTCATAGCTATAAGACTTTTGTCAGAACTGTAAAATGAAACGAAATTTTTCAAAACATCGCGCAGGCATCTAGAGAATTCCTATAAATTGCCACAGCGAAAGAAGTACAGCTGGCGTAAATGTTTTAGAATTTTTGATAGGTTCAGAATATATAATTTACTGCTGGTTAGCGATGCCAACATCAACATGAAATGATTCTGCACCAGTAGGAGTAGTACCATACCATTTCACCTTTATTTAGAATAGCATAAATCATCAAAGCTCTGTACATATCACTGAAAATACCAGCAAAATCAAAATAGAAAAGTGAAACAAAAAATAAGATTGGTTAAAAAAAATTTAAAATAGTGAGAAACATTACATTAAAATTAATGAAAAACAAAAGTAGGTTTAAGTCAGGTAAGGTGGAGCTCAGGTGCTGCCAGGCTTCTTAGGCCCGAGATAAAGCTGAGAATCAAGGTGAAAAAGTTTGAAAAAAGTACAGAGTGGGTGAGCGTGAGTGCGCCACTTACTGGCTGGGAGGAATTAAATATAAAGCTACCATTTAATGTTTAAACTTTAAAAAAACATCAAGGTCACTGGATCCAATGCTGCCTTCATGTGGTCTGGTAAAGATGATCCTTCCACTTGTAAAGAGGAAATCACCAGAACGTTGTGTTCAAGTGCTTTTGTTGTGGTAGAGATGATAAACATGTTGAATTTAAAGATTATCCTGATCTGCTACTTGGCCAAGACAGCTAGACTTCCTAGTTCTATTATGCTTATTAGGATTATTATTATTATTATTATTATTAAGACAAAGTCAAATTACGCCAAAGAAATCTGCTTTCTCATGGATTCTAAAATTAGCTAAAAGTTGTTTATCTTTCCAATACAAAATAACGCCATTTAAAAATGAGACAAGTTTAAATATATATATATATATATATATACATATATATATATATATATATATATATATATATATATATATATATATATATATATATATTATAATAAAATCAAATACTCTGAACTTAGATATTGTGGTGGCTTAAAAACATAAATAAATAGAGAGTATCTCTATGGGAGGCAGTATTCAGCATACAGAATAACTGGTGCTCTCCGCCATGTTGAAAGGTCAAAGTTTACCTCACCTTGGCAACTCGGGTATCATAGAAGTGCAGTGGAAATTACAACCTGGGCGTCGTAATTTTTTCCATGTGCAATTTTGTCGGCTTTTGCTATTTACCATGATACGATACCACATGAAGGCACCATTATTACAGCGTAGTTGGGTGAGTTTTGGTGCTTGATAGTTTGCTATATCACAACTAAAAAGGGTAAAAAAAAAAGATAAAATATTTGTATGCATTTTGAAATTGGGCCTAAGAAGTACTTTAAACATAATTAAACTCTCAGACACATAAAGTCAGTTTGAAGAATAATCAAACTATTTACAATTAATAAAATATTAACCCTTTAAAGTCTGAACCATGAAATAATAACAGAACATTCTAATTTTCCAAAATTAGAATTGTCATTGAACTTTCTGACAAATGAAATAACAGTATACATTTTGTATAAGTTCAATTACATCTTATATTTGCATCAATTTTGATATATTACTTATTATTTCTATATAATCTTTTATATGTTTTCTTTTTCACTACATGCGTCTGATTATGTAAGTCAGGGTTTCAAAAACTTAAAATATGATACGCTTGGCTTTAAAGAGGTTTACCTGGATCAACAGAAACTGGAGCAGAGAAACTCCAAACAGGCTAAAATCCTTTACCTTGTCTCACTGGTTGAGAAATGCTGCAAAATAAATCTTCGCCAGACGCATAAAAATGTATCATTTTCATGCCTGAAAGTCATTTTACACGCAGAGGGTATGAGCAGGTCATTTCTGAGCTCAGCTTATGTTTTTTTCTCAATGTTCTTCTGGCTCCTTTGGACCTTTTGTTTCTGTTGGTCTTATTTGATGAAGCATTCTTCAGTTTCAACCTTTCCCCCACAATATGTGGCCTGCTGGGAGCTTTCAAATCCAGAACATGAGTGTTGGCTGCAGAGCAACATCCTGTTCTGAGGATCTCACCGCTCAGGGAACGTTCACACTGCTTCACATCACAGAGCTGAAAAGAGGCCGTTATCTGGGGAGCGTTCAAGTTACAGCTGCTAACCGAGATCAGGGAAGCTCCTCCAGTCTGTGGGTGGACAGAAATGGGGTTTGGTCATGGATTTTAATTTCATTTCCATTTTTT